>CM029393.1:8009892-8072974 GCA_017165825.1 Hepsetus odoe | reverse complement strand
TGTATGTGAAAGTGAAAGTGACAACCCTTGTCATTGCGAGGTCATGGCACAGCACACATGAACCACAACGAAATTGGACCTCTGCATTTAACCCATACACACACGTGCAGCAGTGGGCAGCTATTGAAAGCGCCCGGGGAGCAGTGATGGGGACGGTACCTTGCTCAAGGGTACCTCAGGGCAACCCACTAGGGTGGGAATCGAACCCACAATCTTCCAATGCAGGGCCAACTCCCTAACCACTAGGCCACCGCTGCCCCATGTATGTATATATGTATATATGTATATACATGCTGTATGTATGTGTGTATATGTATATGAATGCCATCATCATTACTGACCAGGATGTCTTGGAGTTCACAGCCTATTAATGGCAGTAATGCATATTAATGCACTTGCTGACAGACCTGCAGAACCTCTGAAAGTTCACTACTGAACACTCCTGCTGATCTGGTGTTTAAAGTGCAGTGACCCTGCGCTGTCTTTAGCAGAGGCTTAGTCAGTTTGAGTTTCAGTTGCAGAGCAGTGTAATGACAGCGTGAGGTTTTGACTCCAGGGTAAATGGACTCAGCTATGAAAATATAAAATACTCAGCTATGCTGGGGTGTGAACACAAGCAAGATTGTGAAAGTGGCTTGTGCACTTCAATAAAGTGTCACACCGTCCAGGAGGTGAGTGGTGAACTTCTGAATTTAACCCACACACACAGTGTAGCAGTGGGCATCCACATCCAGCGCCCGGGGAGCAGTGTTGGGTGCGATTTCTTGCTCAAGGGTACCTCAAGGAAACCTCTTGCTCTGGGACTTGAACCCACATCCTTCAGATTATGGGGTCAGCTGCCAAACCACTGGGCCACCACTGCCTGGTCTAATGACTGGAAGGATATAACTGTCCTGGAACCTGCTCGTTCCTGCTTGTCTTACTTCTTCTGATGTGTTTTTTTGAACGGGAGTAGTTTATGTCTGGGGTGGCTGTGGTCCTGTTGTGGGCCTTGTTCTTACACCGCTTGGCGTAGAGGTTATGCCAGGCTGTCAGATCAGTCCTGGTGATGTGTGCCTGGTGAATCTTACAAGTTGTCAGATGCTATTGATTATTTCTGCTAATGTGAATGAGTTCCTGGTTTAGTCATCTCCACCAGGGTGGTCTAGTGGTAGAGTACTTGCCTATGGACCAATGGCTCAAGAGGTCCAGGTTCGAATCCCACCTCTGGCACTACCACCACTGGGTCCCTGAGCAAGACCCTTAACCCTGAGTGTCTCCGGGGGGACTGTGTGTGTAATTAGGACATGGAAGTCGCTCTGGATAAGAGCGTCTGCTAAATGCCGTAAATGTTTAAATAAAGTTTCTTGTGTCATTAGGAGTTCTCTGTTTGTCGTTGCAGTGTGTATGAGCTTTCTGGGCAAGTTTTACCAGTCGCTCAAAGACGATGATGTGAAGTTCACCAGCGACGCCATCGAGAAAGCTCTGATGAAAACCTGCAAAGAAGCAAAAGGGAAGGAAAATCGATTGGTAAGATCCGTTTGAGTGCTTTGAGTGCGCTTGTGACTTTAGCGATGTTCTGTGTCCCTTGACCTGCGATGATCTTTGGTTTCAGTGCTACTATATTGGAGCAACAAGTGATGCTGCCACAAAAATCATAAATGAAGTGTCCAAACCGTTGAGTTACCACGTGCCGGTGGAGAAGGTGTGTGAAAAGCTGAAGAAGAAGGACAGTCAAATCTGTGAACTGAAATATGGTAAGTGAGAGGCGTGTAAACAGGTTTGTCTCTCTCCTCGGTACCTGGATGGGGTGGTATGATGATGTTTGTTGCTGAAAGAGCTCTGTGCTCAGCTTTACAGCCTTATTCAGCTTAAAGGAACATCCAGGCATTTGAATGGAAAAATTAATAACTAGATTGTCTGGCCATCCAGTGTCTCCACCACTGTCCACAGTGTGGGATGATTAAATACCCGCAGCTTGTCTGAACAGAGTTTCAGCCGAGGCCCTTCATCAGACCTTTAAACGCCTGGACCTGTTAGTGTTCCTGCTGAAGGCTTTCCTAATCCAGCTGTAATAAAATTCTCCTTTTAAACTTTTTTTCACATTTTCATGGACGTCAGGTTTCCTCGCAGCTCTTTCTTAATTGGATGCTCCTTTACGGAAACGGACAGTTAAATCACTCTGCCTGATGTTCTCCATACAGTGTACAGAGGAAGACTAGCGACGGACCCCACAGACTCCCATTCACAAGCCAAACGAGCATTAGTCCAAACAGTATGAACGGTGAAAGGAGGGTGTGTAGGGTATTCTCCTCAATTAAACACACGCTGAACCTCCTGCTCTTTAGTGCCCTCAAATGAAACCGAAAACAGCCGCCTTGATGCCTTGCAGCTTCAGTCTCGGTATCCTTAGACGAATTCATCAAAATTCCATGTTAAAATAGTCTTGCGTCATTTCCAGAGGTACCGGATGACCCACAGCTCTGTGCGGAAGGGCTTTATACTCCACAAGCTGATGTTTGGTCTGCCAGCCTTAGACCCATGTGTGGCTGCCCCATTTTGTTGGCAGTGCTTCTGAAAGTAAAACCACTCTCCTGATTCTTTTGGACACCAAATAACGGATTATTATTTCAAGTAAATGATGTTCAACCAGAGGTGTACTTCGTTGTGTGGACAGGAGAGAAGTTGGAGATGTTTTTTTTTTTTTTTTTTGTGGGATGTGAACCACGTTGAGCCTCATTGTGCATCGCTTTTATTTATTTTCGCTTTTCAGTTTCCACAGCATTACGTTGCTCCTCTCCCACAGAAGAGAGAAACTCATAACCTGCATGATTTTAAATCCCTGCTTGAGGATCTAAAGCCAAAATTAGTGTAATTCGAGCAAATCACCCACAAAAGCAGGGCAGACCAAACCAAGCATTTCCACCATGCTGCTCTTTTCGTTACGGCTGTTTGGGACACTGAGCGATTGGGTGTATTTGCATGGCAGATGCGTGGACACAGATTTGCTTTTGCCGCGATCTGTGCTTTTAATCGAGAGCTCGGGATATTCGACCTTGTACATTTTTCAGAGCGTCTGTTTTGACTTGTAAATCAGTGGCTCCGTTTGAATATCTGCTCTTTGTGCTTCCCCCTTCAGATAAACAAGTTGACTTGAGCACCGTTGACCTAAAGAAACTGAAGGTGAAGGACCTGAAGAAGATCCTGGACGAATGGGGAGAGTCTTGCAAAGGCTGTGTGGAGAAATCTGACTTCATCCGCAAGATCACTGAACTCATGCCCAAGTACGCACCGAATGCAGCCAAGGCACGGACAGATCTGTAAACCCTCTCGCTGACCACAGAGCAGAGGGAGTGGCTGAAGGTGTCGAGGGTGGGTGATTTGCGCTCTGCAGCTAATTGACCACCTCAAGGGGACCCATGTCTTATTCGTCTTATTGCCCTTTAATTTAGTGGTTAACCTTTATTTCGTTCCTATTTTATTTTTCATTTTTCTAAGAGTATGAAGTGCTTCTGTGTTTCAGTCCACGTTCTGTATTATCACCCCCCCCCCCCCCCCCCCGAATAAAACATCTGGACGCTGTTATTACAGAACTGACATCTGTTTTACTTGTAATTTCTCCCAGTTTAAAGCCATTTAAAAAAGGATTACAAGCTCCAGATCGAGCCTGGCCTACCAAAGAACACACTGGAGCATACATGATGTTTGTGATGACAGCTCCCAGAGTGAACCACTATTCCACAAGTTCACCAAATAACCAAAAGAGGGTTCAAATGTTCTTGATTTCAGTGTATGTTAATGTAAAGTTAGTTATTTGGAATATTTTTGGTCCATTTTTCATGAAGCTTGGTCAGATGAAGCTTTGTCAGATGAAGCTTTGTCAGATGAAGCTTTGTCAGATGAAGCTTGGTCAGATGAAGCTTGGTCAGATGAAGCTTGGTCAGATGAAGCTTGGTCAGAGCTTCATTTTCAAGCTGTTCATTTTCCACATTTGACTTGACAAATGAAGCATTCATGACATGAATGTTTGTACCGAGACCGTATGGATGATATTAACAACACACTGTAGTTTCTTTTCAAAACGATAGAACTTTATTATTTGACTATTATATGAAATAGGAGGAGGATGTTCCAGCTACTAAATTTGGTTCAGTTGAAATGGACTTCACTGTAAAACATGTTTATTACAGTTGTACTATACTTTTTCATTAAAATAAGAAAACATCTGCGCTTCCCTTTCTTTTGCTTGTCATTATGTTGCCTGTTCAGTCTTCTTTCCTTCCAACCCTGGTTCTGTACTATGGGTTCGGGTTCTGGTTCTGGTTCTGGTTCTGCACTACGGATGTGAGATCCCTCCAGAATGGAAGCTGTAAACCCAGATGCATCTAGAACTGGGAGCTTTGGGTTGAACTTTTATTCTTAAATCTCAACATCTTCCTGAAGGAACCGTGTTTTCGGCAGTTCAGAACCTTCATGGATGCCAGAATGTGCAGTGTGTGCATTTTGCTGTGGCGTTTTTGCATCTAAAATTCAAAATGAAATGTTTTTCAGATTTTGGTTTAGGTTTCATCCCGCTTACTTTTGTGCTAGGCATCTTGGAAACAAGAATCCATGTGTGCAGTGTTTTGGTAATGAGTTGTTTTTTGGGAAGGGGCTTTAACCTGGTTTATCTCCTTTCATTATAGAGAGAATATTCGGGCCTTCAACCGCTCTGCCTCCAGATGACCGTATTGGTTACTGGGGATTATACTGGTATATTGCATGAAGGCCGATGCTGTACGATTCATATTTGCAGCAAAGTTTTATGTTCTGATTGTCTTACTTTGGCTTGGTTCCCTGGGCTGCTGCAGAAGGTTGAAATTGTGAAACCGATCACCTTTTTTCCATCGTGATATTAAATCAGCCGAATATGAGCTAAAGGTGTTCATACGCTCCGCTCGCTGCAGGTGAGAAGCCTCTCATAAATATTACAGTATCATCACAGGAGAGAAAAACCTGACGGGGTGATAAAGTATATATTTTTTCTGTCACTGGTTTGGGGTTTGGTTGTGTTTTATCAATAAACAAATCAACTCTGGCCTCTTTCGCTCAGTGGTTCATTTACTGGATCTGCAGATCTGTCTAAATCATTCCACACCCAAGTCTAAATCATACCAGCCTTTATTGGCCTGTGAAAGTGAAAGTGACAACCCTTGTCATTGCGAGGTCACAGCACAGCAAGCGTGAACCACAACGAAATCGGACCTCTGCTTTTAAACCATGCACACAAACACCGTGCAGCAGTGGGCAGCTATTGAAAGCGCCCGGGGAGCAGTGACGGGGACGGTACCTTGCTCAACTACTTGTGAGGAAATCAAACCCACAATCTTCCGATGCGGGCCAACTCCCTAACCACTAGGCCACCGCAGCCACCGCTGTTTAATGTGAATTCCGTTCATGACACCAGGGCAGGGTTTCAGCAGGTTATAGAGAAACATTTGCAAATGAACATCATTAACTATCCACTTTATATGAATTCCTCCTTTATTTATTCATTCAGTGAAAACCTCTCTCCAGGGCCAGGGGCCATTTTCAGATCTCACAGCTACATCTGCTGGAGCATCTGTATCCTCAGCAAAAAGGTTCACAAATGATAGTAATTCTAATAAGAATCCTTATAATCATGGATAAATAATCATTAGACATGAGTTTATTAGAGGGACAGCTCAGGTTGGACGTTATGGAGACAAAGTTAGAGAAGCGAGGTTGCGTTGGTTTGGACATGTCCAGAGGAGAGATGAGGATTATATCAGGAGGAGGATGTTGAAGATGGAGCTGCCAGGAAAGAGGAGAAGAGGAAGACCAAAGAGGAGCTTTATGGACGTGGTGAGAGAGGACATGCAGGTGGTCGGTTTGAAGGAGGAAGATGCAGAGGACAGGAAGAAATGGAGATGGCGACCCCTAAACGGGAGCAGCCGAAAGAAGAAGATGAGGATGATGATGATGATGGTAGCACTGACAGTAACTCCAATAGAATTCCCCACAGTGAAATCTGATATATTTTATCGTATATATAATATATTGATGCTGGCAATTATTATTATTATTATTAGTAGTAGTATTGTAATAATAATCACAACAATAACACGTAGATGCTGGACCTTCTCATAATAATAATGATAATAATAATAATAATAATAATAATAATCTGAAAACCCATCCGATCTCGGACCCCTTTTGTTCGACTGTGTCTGGGGTCCTTTCCCTGAAGAACCCCTCCTTTTTATTCATGGCCCCTCTGTAGGGCTCGAGCGCGCGATTTGGAACACCACCGGTCGGCGCCACGCGTCACGTGCGCACGCGCTGACGCCGACGGGGGCGCGCGCGCACACCTTCCCATTGTCCAAGATGGCCGCGCGGGTGCCGCGGGTGTGATATTTGTGTTTTGAGGGCGCGTTACTGTCTCGCGGGTTTTTTTTTTTTTTTTGTTTGCTTGTTTGATTTTTTTTTTCTGGGCCTCCCGTCCGCGATGAAGAGGCAGGCCGACCGGGACATGAGCCCCGCGCGAGCCAAACGTCTCCGCGAGCGCGAGCGCGAGAGGGAGCGGGAGCGGGAGCGCGAGAGGGAGCGGGAGCGCGAGGGCAACCGCAGAGAGGACCCCCCAGCCGTCGCCGTCGCCGTCGCCGCTGCTGCCGCCGCAGCCGCCGCCGCCGCCGCCGCTGCCGCTACCGCTCCCCACCCTCCCCTCCTCCCGTCCCCGCCGCTCGCGCTGCTCCGCCTGGCGAGCGGTCAGCAGCGCGAGAAGGCGCGCGCGCGCGGTGATGATGGCGGCGCGCGCCGGGCTGCCGAGTACAAGACGCTGCTGATCAGCAACCTGGGCGCGCAGCTGCCCGACGAGCGCGTGGAGGACGAGCTCTTTCACGAGTTCAAGCGCTTCGGCGACGTGAGCGTCAAGCTGTCGCACACTCCCGAGCTGGGCCGCGTGGCCTACGTTAACTTCAGACAGGCGGAGAGCGCGCGGGAGGCGCGGCACGCACGGGCCCGGCTCGTGCTGGGCGACCGACCCCTCCGTGTGGAGCCCGTGTATGTGCGGCGCCGCAGCTGCACGCCCCCCGACGTTCCCTACGCCCCGCTGCTGCACGCCGCCTACAGGCAGCGCTCACTGTCCCCGGGCGGCATGAGGGACGCCCGGGTCAGACACTACCCCGAGGCTGCAGCCCGGGAGCGCCTCTTGGACTATTACACCGCCCTGGAGGAGCGCAACCGGGCCCTCGCCCTGCAGCTGCAGGCTGAGGAGGACCTGAAGCCCGAGGACGACCAGAGGGCCACCAGGAACCTGTTCATTGGTAACCTGGACCACGCAGTGTCCGAGGCTGAGCTGAGGCAGGGCTTCGAGAAGTACGGCGCCATCGAGGAGGTGGTGATCAAGCGGCCGGCCCGTGGCCAAGGGTGCGCCTATGCCTTCATCAAGTTCCAGAACCTGGACATGGCGCACCGGGCCAAGGTGGCCATGCAGGGGAGAGTGTTCGGAGGCAACCAGGTGAAAATCGGCTACGGCAAGGCCAACCCCACCACACGCCTGTGGGTGGGCGGGCTGGGCCCCAACGTGTCGCTGGCTGCCCTGGCCAGGGAGTTTGATCGCTTCGGAAGCATTCGCACCATCGACTACGCGAAAGGAGACAACTTTGCTTACATCCACTATGAGAGTCTGGATGCGGCTCAGGCTGCCTGCGCACAGATGCGTGGCTTCCCCCTGGGTGGACCCAACCGCAGGCTGCGTGTGGACTTCGCCAAGGCGGAGGAGGTGCGGGCGTACCCGCAGCAGTACCAGCTGCCCCTTCCCTTGCCACCGCCTTATGAGCTTCTTAGCGATGGGTATGGGCACCACCGCAGCTTAGAGAGAGAACTCAGGGTGCGGGCTCGCTCGCCGTCCCACCCTCTCTTTGTGGAGCGAGAACGCGAGCGTGACTGGAGCCCTCCAAAGGGCCTGGAGCGCAGGACCACCACTGAAGCGTTTGGCCGGACACGGGCCCGCAGTCGCAGCAGAGAGCGCTGGGCCAAGGAAAGAGACTCGGATCGTAAAGGCTGGGAGGAGCGGCGCAAGCGTCGGAGCCGAAGCCGCAGCGTCAGCCCGGCCGAGCGAGTGTACGAGGAGAGGGGTCGGCCCAGAGTGAGAGCGGGTGCCCCATCCACTCCGGATGACAGCCCTGACCGGGCTCGTGTCCGTCTCCCTGACTCCACGTCCGAGGCCCAAGGTCAGACCCCCGACAGCAGCCTCCAGCCCAGCGATGAACGGCCGCAGGACGAGTCAGCTCAGCAACGGAAAGGTGGGGAGCCCGAGCGCAACCACCGCAAGAGTGACCCAACCCCCGACCCGCCGCCGGACAAGTGCAAAAGTGAACCTAAAAAGCCCAGCACGCTCTCCGAATACGCCCAGACCCTCAGCAGAGTGTGGCACGGCTCCCTGGTCCTGAAGAACAGCAGCTTTCCCACCAACATGCACATCCTGGAAGGAGGAGCGAGCTTCCTCCTCTCCCTGCTGAAGGACAACCAGGCGGCCGGCGCCAAGATCACCCAGCTCAAGATAGCCCAGCGTTTGCGACTGGACCAGCCCAAGCTGGACGAGGTGACCCGCCGGATCAAGCTGGGCAGCCCTGATGGCTACACCGTCCTTCTTGCCGTCCAGGGCCCCATGGACCACGAATCGCCGCCTCCGGAACCGGGCCTTCAGAAGCGCCTTCTCCGCAACCTCGTCACCTACCTCAGGAACAAGCAGGCGGCCGGCGTCATCAGCCTGCCGCTCGGCGGGGCCAAGGAACGTGAGATGGGGGGCATGCTGTACGCTTTCCCCCCCTGCGAATTTTCACAGCAGTACCTTCAGACTGCCCTCAAAACACTGGGCAAAATAGAGGAGGAGCACCTTGTTATTGTGGTCGTTAAGGACTCACTTTAGAACTCTTTTGTATTACCATGGAAACTTTCCATTTTTTTAATGCAGAGATTTAAGCGAACAGCCTTGTAGACCATCCAGTGAACAGTTACTGCCTTTCACGCAGACATGAAACATTCCATGATCGAACTCTTCTGAACTGATTTATGCTTTTCTTTGGGCCTGGTTTGAGAAAACGGACTGAAAGTTGTTGGTTTTTAACTGTTTTTTATCAGGAAACCTCTTGTATCTCGTTGCAGTTTGAGTTTGCATGCAGGAGGCGAATTTGCAGGTGGTTCCTCTCCGCTGGTCCGACGGAAGGGATGTGTGTTTGACGGCGAGTCGGGCGCAGTGATTTATGTTGAAGCCCCGCTCCTGAGTAACTTCATGGCTCTTTTCTCACCCGCAGTCTCGTTTTTTTCCTCCATCCGCTGACTGACCAAGTGTGCCATGTTGTGAATGTAGAGCATTTTATCTTTTTAACGGGAGGCACTTGTCATAACAGGCAACATCTACCTCTGGGACCTCAGCGTCGAGTGAAACGACTTCAGATTGCACTCGGCAGGTGTTAAGAAATCGGGTCCGAGTCGTGTCCCGCAACACTAACGTTTCTGTAATCGCACAAACACTAAAGACTCTTAACGGTGGTGCAGAATTTCCTTTGTCTTTTTTAATGTTCTTTTTTAAAGCACTATTCGTTTGAATTTACATTTCAAAGTCAAGTCATGATGTAAGCCGACGTTGACGCTTTCAATGTGTAACACTATAACGATGTCCATTTTCTGGATTGTGTTGATGTGAAGGAATACACCAGTCTGACAGCTAACACTACACCAGGGAGGGGTTCACCATCTCCTTGTTTTGTTATTTTGTTTTTTTTTTTTTTTTAAATTAAGTTTCTCCACAACCCATTCCGCAGCTTTTTCTCAACGCTCCCAATTTGTTAAACCACATGTAGCCTTTTGTTTTTTTTTTTTTTTCTTTTCATTTTGGTTGTTTCTACACTTTGTCTTTGACCCCTGTATGCCGTCTGAGAATGTGAGTAAAACATTTCATGGTCTCTTTTTAATCCGGACTCTTTAATGACCAGTTGCTGGAGGTTTGTGCCTCTCCTGCTGATGAAGTCGAATACCTTGAACGCAGATCCGTCTCCTTGATCTTGCATCCCGTCTCCATAGCTACCTATCCGGTTCCCTCACTTCAAAACAATGCCTTGAAGGTTAGTGGTATCCAGGCAACCACTCCTGAGCTGGAGCATCAGTATGAGGCAGAGCAAGTTAGGAAATAGTTCACTCTTTATTTTAATTCTTTTGCTCCCCACTAGATGGCAGTGTGGCCACGTGGTGTGGAGTGACTTCAATTCAGCACACCAGCTCTAAAGTCCTGCTGTGCAAGTGGGAAGTAGCTTGGGGGGGGATAGACTAGGCAGTGAGAATTAAACACTAAGCTAAAGATTGTACATTATTAAGCTGCAAGAAATTAAGATTTGACACCTAACTCTGAGGGTGCATTACTCATCTGGGATCACAGCGGGGGGTCTTCATTTGGAGAAATGATAAAATGGCAGGTAACAACGTGGGAGCCACTCTTAATATTTACATACGTGGCTGTTAATGCAAGAATGATCAGACCATAGAGTGTCGTATTAAAACTTAGGACCATGAATCAAACCCCTCTTATAGTTAATAACGGGATACAGCGTTCAACCCATTTTTACTAATTCATACAGTTCTGGACAAAAGTCTTGAGCCACCCTTCACTTCATAATTTGCTTCCAAATTTAATGTCCTGTTGAGGAGCAGTTCTCCAGATCTTCCTGAAGGACAGTGTTGTTGTCTCTCATTTTCAGTCCAGTCTCTGTATCTGAGCAGTTTGATAGTTTTGTGTTGGTTAATCCACACAGTGATCTACGTCTGAACCTTCAAGCAGAACAAAGTCACGTCTAAGACACGAAGCAGTGAAGAAACGGGTTCAGATGATTCCAGATGATCTGGTGATTAATTTACTGCTGATGCTGAATGGTTGGAAGCCCCATCTGGAACCTTATATCTTTAGGCACTTTTTATTATCGCAATTAAACATTTCTTCCAGTTTATTAATTTAATCTACTCAAAGTTAGAAAAAAATTATTTTACACCAAGAAGTTGATTCCATAACAACATATAAAATAGCGAGCGGTTGCTCAAGACTTGGCACAACACAGACAGTGGGCAACACAGAAGAAAAGGAGCTCATTTTAATGAGAAACTCTTTAAAACTGTTAAACAGGCTACTGAAATTACAAAAGCACACAAGATATGAGGATATTTTGCATAAACATAGTGTGTGAAACTGCAATGCTGAACATTTTTTATCTGGCTACAGTTTTTTTTTTTTCTCCAGGAATAATCTGTTTATGTAAAAAGCCCTTTTAAAAATAAATGTATTTATTTTAATGACCCTGCTGGGGAATGCTAAGCCCTCCTAATTTCTGCTCCATTAACATACAGTAGAGGGTCCTTAGTGTTACTGGATACTGTGTCACTGCTTTGGAATTTGGGGTTGGAATAAAAATCAGTTTTATTCTGATTTTGCGTAAGATTACTTTGTCCACTGTAACCACAGGGTCACTGGTTCACTGTGGCAGAGCTGGACTTGTTTCAAGTCTTGATGTTAAATCGAGCATCGTTTATATCTGTTCATTATAAATCTATAATCCAGCCAAAAAGTCAACTTTTCCTAATGAATAATACTTTTTAATCCTGCAAAACAAAAAACAAGAAGTGGTAAATATGGGAAACTCTTTTTTTTTAATATATTGATGTAGCCAATAAGTCGTGTTTCTGCAGTTTAACGATTTTCATTTATGCAGAAAATGCTGGCACTAAAACAGCTTCAGTAGGACATTTGGCATCTGCAGCAAAATAGAAATTCTGTCCTAAATGTCTTCAATAACGTGTTCTTCTGTAACGCCGAACACACAAAACATTACATTTAGAAGATATCTAGAGAGACCTGAGTTCACACGGTTCCTCATTGCAGTTTTCAAGCCACTGTTCAGTTTATTTCATGAAGGTGTCTTTATCTCATCATCCATCTCATCCCATTCAGAACGATCCCACAGAATAAAAGAATCGGAGTAATAAATGCACTGATTCTGAAGTAGTTATTAAACACCTGTTGTTGTCTCTGTAACAGATTACTGGGTTTCTATTTAGTGGGTATGTTTTACTAAACATTTAAATGGCAAATATATTCTAAATCCAAATATTCAACCAAATTGGGATTCTGAGTCTGCTGTTCCAAGTGTTCACATTAATAACACATTAATTTGTTTAGCCTAGAATATCTTCACGCGATAATGCAACGGGGTTCATTTATTCATGTCTGACGGCCCATTTTCCCCATTTTTTATGTTCCATTTTAAATGTCAGTCTTTTATTAAGTCCGTTAACATGTTCGGAGATGAATTATCAGGGCCGCCATCTCTAACGGCGCCATTCAGGGAGAAGAAAGCAAAAGCTGCTGTGGAAAATGGTAAATCTCCAGTATTTTGTTTCCATTCAGTGTATATTTGTAAGAGCACCGATGTGGGATTGGTAGGCTGATGATCTGCCAGAAATGGTTGCTACAGCTACCTGGATTAGAAAGAAAAAAAAAATCTATCCTTCATATCATTGATTTCTATTAAAAAGGTAAATAATTTTAGTGCAGTAATCCAGCACCACTTCCCCTCTTCACCAGTGTAATAAATCAACCCAAATCGGAACATCTGTTCAGTGTGAACACCTGATTCCTGCATCTCTGTGCATCCTTTTCTTTTAATTAAACTCTTTATCATTAAAATTTGGGCATTTAGCAGCCATGAGAACCCAAGAACGCTTAACAGCCAACATGAACTTCACTTGTTTGGTAATTAGGCCAAGTGGAAACCGCATTATTCTTCTCTCCTGAACGTCAGCTGTGCTGGAGATGGGCGATGTATTTGTGACATCTGAGATGTTTCTTCATCTCTGCTTTAAACGCTGCTGCAGTATGGACAGTTTCCTCGCAGGGTGATTTACTGTCGCTCATGTTTCAGTTGTTTTTATCAGTTTCCGCGCTGGAGGAACCGTCGTCAGTAAGAAAAGCAGTCTTTGATGAATGAATAAATGAATGTTGGGTCACTGCCGCTCGAGCTTTCCGTGACACATCTTCCATATCTCTCCCCGTCCTGGGCCTCTGATCTTCCCTGGGATTTGAGTGACACTCTGCTTAATTGACTTCCTCGCTCCTAAGTCGGCAGGTAATTCTAGGGAAGCTTGCTCCGGAGTTATTCAAAAGGTTTTTGTGCTTGTTCGTCCACTGGGTTTCCAGCCGCGTGAACAAACACAAAAAATACTCGTCTAAAACCGCTGCGGTAAGCTTCTCTAGAATTACCTGCCTTCTTAGCCGGAGACCCAAACTGAATAGTGCTGTCAGAGAAGATTCTCTACTGAAAATCCTCTTTAGTCTAGGCCTAATCCACGGCTGTGAAAACCATCCATACACCCTCCATCTCATTGCTAGTTAATTTCTACCAATTTATCCACCCGAGTCTTCGTCCTGTTGTTTGATATAAAATGAGCGGTATTCAAAAAAGCCTTTTAAAACAGTTGGGATGTTGCTACCCTGGAAAATAGAAGGGAATATTGGTGAGTACCTTCAGGCAGTGCAGGGTCACTAAGCTATTAGGTAAAGGGAAGGGAACCTTTAAATCATACACAATGCCGTTCCAAGCAGGGTCTGAGAACGTGGCTCAAAGTCTAGTGTGAATATGTATGAGAAATAACTTCCCCGAGGTCGACGTGGCTGGTAAACAAACTTATTCTGAATGTGTCTCGCCTAAGGCAGGGACTAAAACAGATATCCAGCTTTGTGAGACGCCACAAAGGTAGTTACTGTCTATCGTTGCTCATATTGAGCATTTTACTCTTCAAATCTTTACATTCTTTTTTGGAAACACTTCTCATGTAAACATTTCCTGCTGCCTTTTGCGTGGTGTTCATACTTTATAAGAACTGGGGTAAATGTGTAACAGTAAAAGAACATTTCCGTCCACTATGAAGTTACTATACGAGAAATACAGCGTTTACCTGGTAAAGTCTATAAATGCAGGAGTTCTGTTTGGTATCTGGTTGTGTTCTAGTCTTCAGCACACTGGAAATGAACAGATACTTTTATTAGATTTTTAGCTGCTTGTATTTTCACTCTGTTCAAGAAAATGAACACATCATTGTGACTTCTTGAGTTCTTGATGGCATAACAAGTAAACAAACTGGGATTGGCAGAAATAAAATGACAGATCGGCTGAATGAAAACAGATTCGAATCAGTTCGAATCAAAAGAAAACTAAAAGTGATTTTACGACTGTGTTTATTACACAGATGGCTGCGACTTTATTGGTAGAAGGAATTGCTGATGTTAAAGTCCATTTGGTCCAATATTGCTCAATACTTGTAGCATTATCCTTTACCTTTTCTAGCCAGGACCTAGGACCTCTATACTGCACCGACTGGCATTTTCCTTGGATGATAATTGAGGTGTGAGAGTGGGGGAGATGAATATGATATTACTGGTTAATAATAATAATAATAATAATCACTCTGCCCACTCAAAAAGCAGAAGAGGTTTTAGAAGTTGGTAAACATCCCTTTCCTTTTTTGGAAAGTAAGAATGTTGTCTTTTTTACGATAACGATATGAGAACGATAAAATGACTCCTGAAAGGTTTAGATTTTAAAATTGACAGTGATGAAGGAGATGGTTCCCAGTCCTCTGCTTCTGCATTTGGATCCAGCTTGTAAAAAGCTGGACCATTAGCTAATGAGTTCAGGCCATTTCAGCCAGAGCAGAGAAAGCATAATAAAAAAAGAGCAGAAAGTCCCTGAGACCGGGAGTGGGAGCTCTAGTGTTGAGGGTAATACCTTCACAAAGATTGGAGAAGAGCTGCTTTAGAAATAAAGGTCATGTGACCGAAAAAGACCAGTCAGAATTTCATAATCCAAATCACTTTATTACGGTGGTGCTTTCGGAACTGTTTGCTGTGGCAGTGACAGTGGATATTTATAGGTATTTATAAATTTAGGGCAGAAATTGAAATGGAGGCACCTTTTTCAGCCCCGTCCTGACTGTACCTGGCCCTGCGTTTGTAGCATCCAGGCAAGAATTGTGCAGCAGTTGCCAGATTGAACTGTAGCTTCTAGGACGGATTTAATCTTTGAAACGGGCTTTTTCAGTTTGAGGATTAAATCCAAATCATGTCTTGCTTTTGGAAAACGGTCACTGCTGGAGCAGAGGAAGTGTTAATGATTTAAGAGGCTCAAGCACAGGCTAGCTTGAAGTATGATGGGGAAAAGTGGTGTATTTCTTCTGAAAATCTCTGTATTAGAGTTTGCATTCACTGAGGTACACTCACTAACCTTAAGAACAAATGCAGGAGCTCATTTTTTATTTATGATTTATAAATCAACAGCCCATATCTGCTAAACGACATGCATCTCAGTGCACCTCCTTTGGTCGTCTTAGTGAGTAGGCTGCAGTCGTTAATGGCCAGAGGTTCATTAAATTTCACACTCTGACAGTGGCACCGTAAAGCCCTTATGTGGAGCATCTTTAGCACAGCTTCGGGATTGTTTCTTGGAGCTGATAATGCCCGGTTGTAAAAGAAAAGGATTTTAAATTAAGGCTAATTCATCTTTAGTGTTTGTAAGTGTTGTAAAAGTTCTGAGATGATGCTACTACTCCATAGTTTGAACTAACTGCTACGAGGCTGTCAGACGAACATGAAGAATGTTAGATTTCCAAGACAACCAAGAAAGAAGATTCTGAAATGAATGAAAAAAAAGTGAAAGTGACAACCCTTGTCATTGCAAGGTCACAGCACAGCAAGCGTGAACCACAACAAAATTGGACCTCTGCTTTTAACCCATGCACACAAACACTGTGCAGCAGTGGGCAGCTATTGAAAGCGCCCGGGGAGCTGACAGGTGATGGGGACGGTACCTTGCTTAGGGGTACCTCAGGGCAACCTACTTGTGAGGGAATCGAACCCAAAATCTTCAGATGCTGGGCCAACTCCCTAACCACTAGGCCACCGCTGCCCCGGCTGTCAAAAAGCTGTCAAACATCCATCCATCCATCCATTTTCTGCCGCTTGTCCCAAACGGGGTCACGGGGGAGTGCTGGAGTCCAACCCAGCGCACACAGGGCGAAGGACGGGGGATGCACCCCAGACAGGTCGCCAGCCCATCGCAGGGAGCTGTCAAACATTGAAACTAAATATATTAAATGTATTTGGAAAATCTTCAAAAATCACCAAACTGTGCTGGACCGTCCAGGACTTGTTTGTTCTAGTGTATTTCAGTTTGTTCTAGTGTATTTCAGTCGACGCTGTATGTAACTCCCTTATTCACTATGTTATGCTACATCACACCGTGCACAATGTTCTGTGTTCATTTTCTTTCTGTGTGTTGCAATGCAATGTGAGTTACAAGTTCTCCATGTGTGTCTGTTAATGTTTCCTCCAGGTGTCTTGGTTTCCTCCCACAGTCTTAGGACATGCTGGGTGGATTGGAGAAAATAAAAGACCCCCTTCATGTGTGCTGGACCGTTTCTGCTTGGAAACAGGATGGAGACCTGTCCAGGTTGTTCTGCTGTGACCGTTAGGATTGACTCCATCATCCTGCATCACCCTGGTACGGGTCTTAGATAATGGATGGATGCAAATGTTTCCAGACTTTTGAAAGGTAATGCATGCAGAACCCACTCACTCATTATTTATTATCATAATTGCATTTATTTTCATTGATGGTTCATGCAACCGACCTGTTCCAGACTGTCCTGGATCACCCCTACCGTCGAATAAAAAAATCGAGATCAGGTTTACTCTCATAAAACAGATAAAACAATTTTCTACCGATTTCCAAGGCTTATATAATGCTAAAATGTCATTTTAGATTGTATACGACTTTGATATAAACCAAATGATTTTTTAAGGCCTTCTCGCCTTGCTGAGCCAGCATCTCCTCTGACCTGTATATGTCTGATCGGCTTAGTGTGCACCTCCGCACCTGCATACATTAAGGCCTGCACTTTACTTCAACAGTATTTGATTTAACATAACAGGAGGTGGTAGGCAAGCCTGTGAGTCGGTATGTTAATCATCTCTGGTTCCTTTCTCTGTAACCAAGCTACCTTAACGAATTGAACATCAATGAAATGTTGCTTCATCATAACAATAGCTGCTTTTGAATGTCAAAGCTAATTAACGAGTAGAAGAACTCGTCCGGCTAATTAAGTTAACGAGCACAGGATGTTTTTTTCCTTAAAGGTTTACTGAATAATAGAAAAAAAAAAAGAACACTCTGTTTACAAGATTTTTCCTCCACAAACACTGGACGAGTTCTACCCAATGCGAGGTCGACTCTGCCACCCTCCTCTTACCATAAATCTCGTTACCTAATTGTTTAGCTCTTTTCGGCATCCCCGATCAATGCTTGGCCAGCAGAGGTCCCACAGGAGCAGTCTGGACTCCGTCTGCTCCAGAGAGGGCCCTGTGTGTGTGTGTGTGTGTGTGTGTGTGTGTGTGTGTGTGGTAGCAGCCCATCGACCCAGAACACTCACTGTAAGCCAGGCAGTACTCTTAAAGCCCAGGAAATGGAAGGCAAAAGTAATGAAATATTAATGTGGAATCACGAGGGCTCCAATGAAATCCATTAAAGAGGGGAAAAAATCAATGGAACAAGGGCCCCACACCCCTCTCAGCTGGACCAGAGAGGATACCAGATCTGGAGATGAGACTGCTGTTATCTCTCCTTACCTTCGAGTTGATGCTGGCAAGGAACACACATGAAGAAGCCATTAGTAGAGCTCTGGCTCTTGCTCTCCAGTGTCGTGTCCTATGCAGCTCACATGAAGACGTTAGTTACTGTAATGTAATAAAGCTAGCTAATCTAATAATGCACGGTTATGCAGTAGGAGCTTTCTCTGACACTGTCTGCATTTCTGCTGAACTGTATTGCAAGGCTGTCCGAGTGTGCTTCCGCATAAAAGCTTAGCTGGTTCTCTCTAGGCCTGGCTTTCTCTCAACATCATGCCTTTAATGTAAGAGAAGCACGAATGCACGATTACCAGTGCCATTCCTGATCCTTATTCCACAGATTTTGTCAGCAATAAAAGCATGGTGTGGATTAATAATGATATCTCAACTGCCCTGAAACAAGCGTGGACCATAAGCAGAACAGGAATGGTATCTAATGAAGGGTATTTATAGTGTTGTATAGAGTTGTGAAAACCATAATTTTACGTATTTGTATTTAAATTGTTTATTGTATTTAGAATTTCTTGCATGGAAATGCAAACTGGAGCAGAATTTGAATTGACTTATGTAACTGTCCATGTTAGTGCTGGGGGTTGACTAAATATATTGAGTTCTCTGCTATGCTGTACTTTTTACAAGAACCTCTATTTTTGGGAGGCTTTTTTACTTTCCTTACATTATTTTTTTGCACCATCTGCTTTAACACAACACGTGTGGAGTTCGGTGCTGTGTTGATTTATTTATTTTTTGCTGGCCTTTACCATGATGCAAGAGAACGGTGTGGCTGCAAAACCTTTTATTTCCCTTTTTGTGCATTTTTATTTATTTCTACACAGTCATTAACTGACCCATATAAAGGATTCAGAGCTATAAAGTTCATGTTTTTTTCTCAATTCTGGATGTGCATGTTTTTTTTTGACAGTCACAAAACGTAACAGATGTATTATTATTTTAAATAATAGCTTGAATATCTACAGTGCTGTGCAGAAGTTTTAGGCAGGTGTGGAAAAAATGCTGTAAACAAAGAACGCTTTCAGAAATATAAATAATGATTGTTTATTTTGATCAATTTACAAAATGCAAAGTGAGCGAACAAAAGAAAAATCTCAATCAGATCAATATCTGGTGTTACTACCTTTTGCCTTCAGACCAGCATCAGTTCTTCTGGCCCCCACAGAGCCCTGATCTCAACATCATCCAGTGTGTCTGGATTACATGAAGAGACAGAAGGATGTGAGGAAGCTACATCCACAGAAGATCTGTGGTTAGTTCTCCAAGATGTTTGGAACGACCTACCAGCTGAGTTCCTTCAAAAACTGTGTGCAAGTGTACCTAGAAGAACTGATGCTGTTTTGAAGGCAAAGGGTGGTCACACCAAATATTGATCTGATTTAGATTCTCTTTTGTTCATTCACTGCATTTTGTTGATTGATGAAAATAAATGATGAACACTTCCATTTCTGAAAGCGTTCTGTTTACAGCATTTTTTCACACCTGCCTAAAACTTTAGCACAGTGCTGTACTTCTTCATTAATGCTTAGTTTTAAAAGCAGATAAAATGTTGTAATTACTACTTTCACTCCAGTATTTTACTTCTTTTTTCCTGAATGTAAGTTTTTGATACTGAAGTAGTTTGAAAGTGAAAGTGACTGTTTTTATTTTATTGCGAACACAGCACACAGTGAAACGCAATAAAATACAGCCTCTGCTTTTTCCCCCCACACACTGTGCAGCAGGGGGCAGTCATGTCCAACGCCTGGGGTGCAGTGATGGGAACAGTACCTTGCTCAAGGGTTCCTCAAGGCAACCTACCAGTCTGGGATTTGATTCCCTGACCTTCTGATCCTGGAGCCTAGTCCCTAAACACTAGACCACCACTGCCCATAAATATATTGCATATTTATAATTATGACTAATCAAAGTTGGCTTTTGTTCATCTTTCCCAATTTCCATTAAAAGGCCTAAACCTGAGCAGTTCTTAGTCCAGGCCTTTGTAAAAATTCACTGCATAACCTAAACAAAAAGAAGCCTAAAGCCTCCTGGGCCATGATTTAGGTGGATGACGACATGGCTTCCTGGAACGCCTGGTGGTATTTAGTGCAGCGGCGAACGCAAAGCTTGGTGGATGATGTCAACAGAGGCTCTTTGGAGCCCAAGCATCACATTCTGTCTGGCAGGCAAGCAGCTGAGTGGCTTTTGGGCCTCCACATGTATTTGGGACATACCTATCGTAATGCTCAAAGCATTGTTATGGTGCTACAAAAGAAAGCTCCTTACTGCTGCAAGCCCATGACAGTCTCCCAGAGCCAACTCAAAGAAAGAGAGGCATCTACCTAAAACAATAGGGGCTTGTTTTTATTGAAGGGAGATTACGAATGTATTTTTAAACCATGAAGCGATCACGAAGGCCCAGCAAGCACAACACTGCGGAGCTTCATTCTACAACAGACCCCTCCGCTTCCGTTACAGGCGATCCTCTACAGGAATCGTCACGATTAGCACTTTGTTTTTGGGGGCCAGTGTAACAAATGTGCCTGAATAACCTCTGAATTTAAGCACACAGCATGGATGAAGAGATGCTTTGCAGCTACAGAATTTAGTGTTTGAGAGAGCGAGACAGTAAAGTTGGGAAAACTTGGCTGTAATGCAAGTTGAAATGGGATGAATTCTTAAGAGTGGTCTATCACTTTTTTTGGACTCTCCAGGGAGAAAGCACGCACTTTTCATTAAAAATTAAAGGCTGATTAAGGACTTACGGACCATCTCCCAGATGATTCACATCTGGGAGATGGTCCGATGGGAGCGTTATTTTTTAATACATTTAAAAGTCTGGTTTTATGGTTTACTGCGGCTTATTCGCTCCATCAAGCAATCATTACCTGCTCAATATATAATCGATGCTTCTCCGATCAAGTTAGACTTAATCAATATTGTGGATCCTCAACCTGAGAACCAACTATGGAATCAAGGTAAATAACCATACGTTTATAAAACAATCAAGAGGAATGGGGTATATGGTCTTAAAATCATTTAGAAAAATGTTGCATCTTACAAACAGGGTCAGAAAAATGGAAACGGACAAACCTTTTACATGCTAACCTTTTATTAACCTTTTTAAAACATTTAAGTTTAAATTTGTTTTTCATTTTTATGCAGTATGGTGCATTGTCCCACCAGTACTGCTGGGGAATACATTTAAGGTGTACACGATCTGTACATGTGTCAAAGTAACAGCCACATGAATGCCAGGGCCCAAAGTTCCCCAGCAGAACATTTCTCAGAACATCACATTATCGACTTCTCCCAGGAGTGTATCCTGGTGCCGTCTCTCCACAACTGGGAGTCCACATCAGGTTAATCCACATCATATTATTTTTTGTGTACCACCTTCATTCATTGCTCCAGCCAGTCCAGCTCGGAACCTTTCATGCCCATTCTGGAAGTGGAGAAGGGGCAGCATGGGCACTCTGACCAGTCTGTCCCCTTATACTGCAAACTGTGATGCTCTGTGTTTTGACACCTTTCTATCATAACGCCATTAACTTTTTCAGCAATTCTGTGAGAAGGTTTTATGCACCAAAACGCATTACCAATAGATATTCACAAGCCCCTGCAGTTATTTAAAAAAAAAAAAACAGCTCAAAACATTTCTATTTAAAAGAGCTTTCTGCTAAATGCATAACCATATATATATACAGGACTGTGCAAATGTTTTAGGCAGGTGTGAAAAAATGCTGTAAACAAAGAACGCTTTCAGAAATGGAAGTGTTCATCATTTCTTTTCATCAATCAACAAAATGCAGTGAACGAACAAAAGAGAATCTAAATCAAATCAACATTCGGTGTGACCACCCTTTGCCTTCAAAACAGCATCAGTTCTTCTAGGTACACTTGCACACAGTTTCTGAAGGAACTCGGCTGGTAGGTTGTTCCAAACATCTTGGAGAACTGAACACAGATCTTCTGTGGATGTAGGCTTCCTCACATCCTTCTGTCTCTTCATGTGATCCAGACACACTGGATGATGTGGAGATCAGGGCTCTGTGGGGCCAGAAGAACTGATGCTGGTCTGAAGGCAAAAGGTAGTAAAACCAAATATTGATCTGATTGAGATTTTTCTTTTGTTCGCTCACTTTGCATTTTGTAAATTGATCAAAATAAACAATCATTATTTATATTTCGGTATTGTATCATTTATGTATTATGTTAAATGTTTATTTTTTTATTTACTTAATGTTTTATAATTTTTGTATTTTATGTAATTTTATTTTTGCTTTTACATTTTTATTATTATGTTTAGCAACAATTATATTATTTATCTACATTTTAAAGTGTAAATATAAAGCACCTTGAGCTGCATTAAATTATATTAAAGGTGCTCTATAAATAAAATGTATTATTATTATTCCCCTCCTTGAACCGCCACCTTATCGTGGTGGAGGGGTTTGCGTGTCCCAATGATCCTGGGGGCTATGTTGTCCGGGGCTTTATGCCCCTGGTAGGGGCACCCAAGGCAAACAGGTCCTAGGTGAGGGAAGAGACAAAGAGCGGTTCAGAGGACCTCTGATGATGCATAAAAACCTTGGAAGACGTTCTCCCTCGCCCGGACGTGGGTCACCGGGGCCTCCCTCTGGAGCCAGGCCTGGAGGTGGGGCCCGCTGGCGAGCGCCTGGTGGTCGGGCCTTCACCCATGGGGCCCGGCCGGGCTTAGCCCGAAGAGGCAACGTGGGTCCCCCTTCCCATGGGCTCACCACCTGTGGGAGGGGCCAAAGAGGTCGGGTGCATTGTGAGCTGGGCGGTGGCCGAAAACGGGGGCCTTGGCGGTCCGATCCTCGGCTGCAGAAGCTGGCTCTAGGGACGTGGAATGTCACCTCTCTGGTGGGGAAGGAGCCTGAGCTAGTGCGCGAGGTTGAGCAGTTCCAGCTAGATATAGTTGGACTCACCTCGACGCACAGCTTGGACTCTGGAACCAGTCTCCTTGAGAGGGGCTGGACTCTTTTCCACTCTGGAGTTGCCACCGGTGAGAGGCGCCGAGCAGGTGTGGGCATACTTATTGCCCCACGGCTTGGCGCCAGTACATTGGGGTTTACCCCTGTAGATGAGAGGGTGGCGGCCCTCCGCCTTCGGGTCGGGGGACGGGTCCTTAGTGTTGTCTGCGCTTATGCGCCAAACAGCATTCTGGACTACCCACCCTTTCTGGGGTCTCTGGAGGGGGCGCTAGAGAGCGTCCCTCCTGGTGACTCTATCGTTCTGCTGGGGGACTTCAATGCTCACGTGGGTAATGACAGTGACACCTGGAAGGGCGTAATTGGGAGGAATGGCCCCCCCGATCTGAACCAGAGCGGTGTTTGGTTATTGGACTTTTGTGCTCGTCACGGATTGTCCATAACGAACACCATGTTCAGGCATAAGGATGTCCACATGTGCACCTGGCACCAGGACACCCTAGGCCGCAGTTCAATGATCGACTTTGTGGTCGTGTCATCAGACTTGCGGCCCCATGTCTTGGACACTCGGGTAAAGAGAGGGGCGGAGCTGTCAACCGACCATCACCTGGTGGTGAGTTGGCTTCGTTGGTGGGGGAGGATGCCGGTCAGACCTGGTAGGCCCAAACGTATCGTGAGGGTCTGCTGGGAACGTCTGGCAGAGTCCCCTGTCAGGACAAGCTTCAACTCCCACCTCCGTCAAAGCTTTAACCACGTCCCGGGGGAGGTGGGGGATATTGAGTCTGAATGGACCTTGTTCCGCACCTCCATTGTCAAGGCGGCTGACCGGAGCTGTGGCCGGGAGGTGGTCGGTGCCTGTCGCGGTGGCAACCCTAGAACCCGTTGGTGGACACCAGCGGTGAGGGATGCCATCAAGCTGAAGAAGGAGTCCTACCGGGCCTTTTTGACCAGTGGGGCTCCGGAGGCAGCTGATAGGTACCGACAGGCCAAGCGGAATGCGGCTCTGGTGGTTGCTGAGGCAAAAACTCGGGCATGGGAGGAGTTTGGAGAGGCCATGGAGAAGGACTTCCAGACGGCTTCGAGGAAATTCTGGTCCACCATCCGGCGTCTCAGGAGGGGAAAGCAGTGCACGGTCAACGCAGTGTATAGTGGGGATGGTGCGCTGCTGACCTCGACTCGGGACGTTGTGGGTCGGTGGGGGGAGTACTTCGAAGACCTCCTTAATTCCACCAACATGCCTTCCGAGGAGGAAGCAGAGCCTGGGGACATCGAGGTGGACTCTTCCATCTCTGGGGTCGAGGTTGCCAAGGTGGTCAAAAAGCTCCTTGGTGGCAGGGCTCCGGGAGTGGATGAGTTCCTCAAGGCTCTGGATGTTGTAGGACTGTCATGGCTGACACGCCTCTGCAACATCGCATGGACATCGGGGACGGTGCCTCTGGATTGGCAAACCGGGGTGGTGGTCCCCCTCTTTAAGAAAGGGGACCGGAGGGTGTGTTCCAATTATCGAGGGATCACACTTCTCAGCCTCCCGGGGAAAGTCTATTCAGGGGTCCTGGAAAGGAGGGTCCGTCGGATAGTCGAACCTCAGATCCAGGAGGAGCAATGTGGTTTTCGTCCAGGTCGCGGAACAGTGGACCAGCTCTACACCCTTAGCAGGGTCCTGGAGGGTGCATGGGAGTTTGCCCAACCAGTTTACATGTGCTTTGTGGACTTGGAGAAGGCATTCGACCGTGTCCCTCGGGGGCTCCTGTGGGGGGTACTCCGGGAGTATGGGGTATCAGATTCCCTGTTAAGGGCTGTCCGGTCCCTGTACAACCGGTGTCAGAGCTTGGTCCGCATTGCCGGCAGTAAGTCGGACCTGTTCCCGGTGAGGGTTGGACTCCGCCAGGGCTGCCCTTTGTCACCGATCCTGTTCATAACTTTTATGGACAGGATTTCTAGGCGCAGCCAGGGCGTTGAGGGGGTCCGGTTTGGTGGGCTCAGGATTGGGTCTCTGCTTTTTGCAGATGACGTTGTCCTGTTGGCCTCATCATGCCGTGACCTTCAGCACTCTCTGGATCGGTTCGCAGCCGAGTGTGAAGCGGCTGGGATGAGAATCAGCACCTCTAAATCTGAGGCCATGGTCCTCAGTCGGAAAAGGGTGGAATGCCCTCTCAGGATTGGGAGTGAGACCTTGCCCCAAGTGGAGGAGTTTAAGTATCTTGGGATCTTGTTCACGAGTGAGGGTAAAATGGAGCGGGAGATCGACAGGCGGATCGGGGCAGCTTCTGCAGTAATGCGGGCTCTGCATCGGTCCGTCATGGTGAAGAAGGAGCTGAGCCAGAAGGCAAAGCTCTCAATTTACCAGTCGATCTACGTTCCCACCCTCACCTATGGTCACGAGCTGTGGGTAGTGACCGAAAGAACGAGATCGCGAATACAAGCGGCCGAAATGAGTTTCCTCCGCAGGGTGTCTGGACTCTCCCTTAGAGATAGGGTGAGAAGCTCAGCCATCCGGGAGGGGCTCAAAGTAGAGCCGCTGCTCCTCCGCACCGAGAGGAGCCAGATGAGGTGGCTCGGGCATCTGATTAGGATGCCCCCTGGACGCCTCCCTGGTGAGGTGTTCCGGGCACGTCCCACCGGAAAGAGACCCCGGGGAAGACCCAGGACACGCTGGAGAGACTATGTCTCTCGGCTGGCCTGGGAACGCCTTGGGATCCGCCCGGAGGAGCTGGAAGAAGTGGCCGGAGAGAGGGAAGTCTGGGCATCCCTGCTGGAGCTGCTGCCCCCGCGACCCGACCTCGGATAAGCGGGAGAAAATGGATGGATGGATTATTATTATTATTATTATTATTATTATTATTATATGGTTTATATACTATCCTCTGTGGAAAGAACAGGAATGTATTATTCCTTGCCAATAAACAATATCAGTTTGATAATCATTCTATTAAATGTATCATCATGAAATTTCGTTTCATTTGAATTGTAGGGATAGTTTCTTTAGTCTTTGGGTGTTTTGAGCAGCTCTTTCTAAAAGGCTTCTCGTCACCGATCTTTGCCCTGTCTGTGAGGCAGATCCTAACCCTAGGGCAGAAGGGCTCCTGGCTGGCAGATGGCTGCCCATGCGAAGACCAGAGGCACCAGACGACCCTCTCTACTCCTCTTTCAGTGCTTTGATTGATCCCATCCTGTGGTCGTCTTCCTGGACCTTCAGGGCGTGTGTCCCTGTGGGACAGTGAAATGGGAAACTTCAGGGGCCTTTGATATGAGGTAAGGAGTCATTATTCCATTGGACCGAGGGATCTGCCTCAGCCAGAGCTGTGTGTGTTAGAGGGAGAAGACAGAGAGGAGGTAGGATGTCTCTACAAAGAAATGTCACTCAATCTCGTCCTCTGTGGTCAAAAGGGAGCTCGAGTCCGTCAGTGTTGCCTTTTGTAATTTCTTCGGGGCTGCAGAGCAGCTGTGAATGTAAAGTCGGACGGGACGCAAGGCGTATGAATTATTGAAACAAGAACATGTACTATACCCTGTAAGAGTGCCGTGCATTAAAATGAGCGATGTCATGAACACAGCGAAGGGCCTAATCACCTCCCCTGCATTATCATTAGCTCACAATGCCTGGAAAGTGTCTTTTATTAGTTCTTATAATAATGTTCCATGTGCAAAGAGGCTGATAAATATGAATACGTCTATTAGTGAGATGCTACTGAAAGAGGAACTACATTACTACAGCCGTGCGCGCAGTATACAGTTTACAGATCCATGCTGAGAACATCTGTGTGCAGCACATCTGCAGATGTAAATGATAAAGGAAAATTATTTGACATTTTATTTGCATTTATTGAGTTGTATTCCCACCTAAAATAACAGCTTTGGGATGATTTTCTATTAGTGTCCTCACCACAAATCTGTCCCGCAGCCTCTGATAGAACCCAGGAATATAATGCTAGATAGTTTGAATAGCAATTTACATGTTTTGTTGATTTTCCAAGCAACAATAAGAGAACAAATGTAAATAAGGAAGCTGCAAATTTAATGCACAATTTCTGTTTATTTGCTGATAATACATTCTTCCACACTGCTGTGCAACAGTGGGGATTTAACAAGCTTTACATTTTGGTTGTAAGCATTTATTTACTCATTAAAGCAATATTAATGTATACAGAACTAAAAAATAAATAGTATAATAAGTAGCGATAGCCATGCGATGGACTGGTGACCTGTCCATGGTGTGTCCCTGCCTTTCGCCCTGCAACCCTGATCAGGACAAGCGGCTCAGAAAATGAGTGAATGAGAGAGTAGTGACATTATGCATTTGAAAAGCTTGTTCAGCCTCTCCTCAGGGAATCCCAGCGTGATTAACAGTTTGATTAATCAGTGTTTCATTACGTTAAATCAGGTGCTGCTGATGGAAGTGTACAGTTCACTGTGTGACGGTGCGTCAAGGAGAAACCTGGAACTAAATCGGTTTTCATAACAACATAAACAAAATACACATTCTTATGACTTTTCACTGAATGTATCTTTATTTTCATTTATTCTAACGATGTGTTGTGAACATTGGAATACACAGTTTAAAATGGCCTGCGAAGTGCCTCAAACATGTATGTTGGTTAGAAATGCTAATTCTGAGTAAAAATCTACCAATGCTGATATCATTATACATCTCTAACGTATACAACGTTGCTTAAGTTTATGTATTATTGTATGAGATGATGCAGTTTTACATAGGCCACAATTTGAAACATCACAAAACGTTCTGGATATGAATATAAACCCATTTCAGCAGGAGGTTTGTTCAAAATGTCTTCACAAAGGATGAAGATGATTCTGATGATTGTAAGAGCACCAGCAGCTGCCAGCCAATCAAAACAAATTAGCGTTAAGATGCATTTTCACGGCTGTTTTCTCTCGTCCCACAATATCCTCGATAAATTTCCAATGGTAATGTCCACTGTTGTTTTGATCTGATCTGATCTAATCTAATCTAATCTAATCTAATCTAATCTAATCTAATCTAATCTAATCTAATCTAATCTAATCTAATCCAGATTCATCTTTATTACTAATATATATGGGGCAGCGGTGGCCTAGTGGTTAGGGAGTTGCCCCGCATCGGAAGATTGTGGTTCGATTCCCTCACAAGTAGGTTGCCCTGAGGTACCCCTGAGCAAGGTACCGTCCCCGTCACTGCTCCCTGGGCGCTTTCAATAGCTGCCCACTGCTGCACGGTGTTTGTGTGCATGGGTTAAAAGCAGAGGTCCAATTTCGTTGTGGTTCATGGTGTGCAGTGCTGTGACCTCGCAATGACAAGGGTTGTCACTTTCACTTTCATATATATGTGTGTGTGTGTGTGTGTTTACCTTTTAGCTACTTAACACACTTGGGACCCCTTTACGGTTTTAATGCATTGCTAGCTTTATTTTTTGGAGCATTGAACAGGTAAGAGGTTTTCCCATCAGTAACAAATGAAAGAATCAAAAAGGTTTAAAATAAGGGCATATTATAAAAGTCAAGTCAAGTCAAGTAGGATTTTATTGTCATTCCAGCCATACACACAGTACACAGTGAAACGAAATAACGTTCCTCCAGGACCCTGGTGCTACACACAAGACAAGACAAGACAAGATAAAAGATAAACAATATCAATGTAAATGTCATATAGCACATTTAAAACGATATTTTAGATGAAGATGTGAAATTGTAAGCGATATGCTGTAATTGCTTTATTAGATTATGTTTTATTTATTTATTATACGTTTATAATACGTTACTGGCCGTCCAATTTAAAATACACGCAATCCTGAATATTAATTACACATTCGAATTATTACTTCCTTCTGGAGGTTTTACAGCTTTCTCAGTAGGTCACGCTGTTTAGCATTCTGGCCACATACAAAAGCTTCCTCCTGATTATTTAAAAAGCTGTGAAGGACTAGCAAAGCAGAATCTGTCGAAAAAACGACAGAACTGGTTTATTATACATTATTTTAACTCTATATCCTCACATTGATGTGTTGCAGTTAGATCAAAAACAAGCTTGTGCTTAAAATAGACTGTCTAGTGAAAGGTGGAAAAACACGATGGACAGATCCCAAGTCCTGAACAATCTTTATATTCATTACTGTGCAATCTTGAGCCACCCATCCAGCTCTCCAGATCTTCCTGAAGGACAGTGTTGTTATCTCTCATGTTCAGTCCAGTCTCTGTACCTGAGCAGTTCTCCAGATCTTCCTGAAGGACAGTGTTGTTGTCTCTCATGTTCAGTCCAGTCTCTGTACCTGAGCAGTTTGATAGTTCTGTGTTGGTTAATCCACACAGTGATCTACGTCTGAACCTTCAAGCAGAACAAAGCGTCTCACTTAAGACATGAAGCAGTGAAGAAACAGGTGCAGATGATTCCAGATGTTCAGGTGATTAGTTTACTGCTGATGCTGAACACTGAGTGGTTGGCGCTGCTTTATCTAGAACTGTGTATCTGCACTTTGCAGCCCCTCAAAGTAAAACATTTGTTCCCATATCTTTTGTTCTTTCATGAAATCTGCTTTCAGTTCCTGTGACCCTCCGGCTGGTCGGCCGCCATAAAGCCCCAAACACAGCAAGATAGTGCACTTTGTGTTTTGACATGAACTTTTTCTGCACTTTGTGCTTCAGCTGCTCTTCTGTGGGATCAGACTTGGATCTCACTATCGGCATTAAACAGCGACGCTTGAGCCTCCATGACCCTGTCACTGGTTCACTTCTTATCCTTCTTTGGCTCCCTTTTGTTCGGTACAGAACGTTTCTTAACACCTACCATTTTGGAGACTCGTCCATTCATCTAATCAAGTCGGTTTTAGTCAAAGTCACTCAGATTCTACAGCTCATCCATTTTTCTTCCCACACTTTGACCGATTGTTTATTTGCGGCCTTATATTTCATAACAGGCGTCCTTGAAATGAGAAGATCAATCTTATTCACTTCACCTGTCAGTGGATTTAATGTTGTGGCTGATTGGTGTGGTTAACTGTAAAGACGTTTTGAGATGGAAATGAAGAGTTGAAACCTTTTGAGAGCTTTTATGTCTTCTCCTAAACTCAGAGATGTTCCTCCCATGAAATCAAAAAGTGCATAAAATGGGATAAAAATGGAAAGCAAGTGATTTCTTCTTGCAAGCTCACATAAAGTACGTTTAGTGATGCTCCACGTTGTACTCGCTTCACAGGCACATCTTGATTCAATTTGTTAGAACTTTATCTCGTATTCCTAACCTTTTCAGCGTGTCAAGAATATTTTCGTTTTATAACTAATTGAAATAGCTCGGAGGGCTAACGCAGCTCGAGTATACAGAGCTGAATCATTTGTAAGCTGCTACTGGAACATGCGAGAAGGGATATTGATTGAAATGCACAGCTATAAAGTGAAAAAACAGCTTAAATATGAAGCACATGTAAAGTGCACACGGTTAGAAGTAAAAGTAAAGTAAAAAGCAGTAAAAGAATCAAGAACGGAATGTGATTTTGCAGAAGATGACATTATTATGTCGTTGGAAACGACCGTATGAATGAATAAATGCATATATCATCTGAAATAATTCCAATGAGTATAATTTGAAGAAATACTGCAGAATCTGGAAACAGCAGCTGAAGCCGATGTACTGTTCTGATCGCATCCTTTTTTCATTCACCTCCGCAAGGCGAAGCCTCCGTTTATGTCAGCAGCCACTTCCAAGGTCATTAAACAGCTAAGCTCAGCCGAGGCCTACAGTGCGAGGGATGATGACAGAGTTGCCTCACCTTTCTGCAGCTGCAGTCCTCATTCCTAACCTCCTGATAGTTGTCCAGGTGAAAGTTAAATGCAATACTGATGCATTTTCCTTCTTGTTTGACAAGCCTGGGCTTTTCAAAGTGGTTTTAAAAGTGGAACTGAAAGGGTTAATCAATAAACAAGCAAACATTTTCTTTGACTCTCTGGTGAGCTGTGGTGCAATATCGACTTTAATAGGCAGCGTTCAGTGACCAGCAAAGTTAAATTATGGCTGATTTTAAAAATAGTCCTTTATGGAGTTTTTAGCCACTGCAGGAAGAAAAAAAACGACTGTTTGTCTGCGCACATGCACTGCAGTTTGTATTCCTGCATTCAGTTTAGCCATGACTAAGCAGAACCCATGATTTTAAGCGTTTGAGTTCCTCCTAGTCATGAGGGAGTGGAATAAATGACAGGAAGGGGGGAAAAAATTTAAAGTTTGCAAAAAATGCTAAAAATGATCTGAATACCCATCCATCCATCAGCAAGGAAGAAGATCACCACATCATTTGAGTTACCTATTTTAGGATTACATGAACCGACCAGCCTCCCTCTGACCCCACAGTCCTGAACCTGCGGTTCTGTCCTGCAAGGATTCGCAAAGTCTTGCCAACGCACTTGCATAAAATCTCAAATTCACGAACAAGCCAGCCATACCAAATGCTCGAGCCTGCCTTTGATCTCTTTCTCCTTATCTCGCTGAATGCATTTCATGTTTTTCCTTTTAATCTTGCATTGAATTTCAAAGCACGGACTTACGTATATATCACGAAACAGCCCTGGCTTTTGCAAAGAATGAAAATGTCGCTGCCGCTCAAGATAAATGGCAGCCTAAGCGGGTGTTTTTAAAGCAGTTAGTAACGTCCCATTATGAGCCCAATGATCGTTTTGAATGAGGTATCAAATATAAGCCATTCAGAAATAAAGAGAAATTTCACCAGTCAAAAGAAATTTTTACATTTTAGACTTTTGAGTGTGTGGAAAGAAAAGCAACTTCATTCATTGCTCAAAACATTTGAACGTCAAAGGGTCCGTGACCCTAAATATCTTGCTTTTTTTTATGTTAGCGTTGTATTTAAAGTTTCATACTATTCACCGACCAGCCCATGCAGTCTACAGACTAAGCTGCAAGGACAGCTGTTTAGAGGTCAATGATTTTATGATGTATAACACACCTCCTCTGTAGCTCCACCCATTTAGAATGAAGTTATAGAGAGTGGTTCTGCCTGGAGGCAAAATACAAGACAGCCAATCAGAACAGCAGCATGTCAGCTGTCAAGGAGGATGGATTAGTAGAAATTAACTACAGCTTTTCGATAGGCCTTTAAACCATCTTTGAGTGAGTAAAAAAAAGAAAGAAAAGAAATGTTAACCGTTGTCTAGAAACATTGTAACTTATAACAGGATTAAAGGCCCATTAAATCTTTAATTATATCTCATGATTTATACATTTTGTCTCTTGAAAGACTGCAGGTATTGTGTTTGTATGGGTTTTTTTTAATGTCTGCAGGGAAGGACAAGTTATTTGTGATCTTTTACCTTCACACATTTGTGTATAAGTGTAAACAGCGGGAAACCCCAATTTCAATAGTCAACTTTATTTTCCAGCTATTTTGTCGTCATGGTAACAGAACTGTACTGCAGTTTGCCATCGCTCAGTGAGTGCCTCCTCTTTACCTTCTGAATTGAACTCCAGTGTGTGGCTCTGTGTTCGTATTAGCTGGTGGGCCCGCCGTGCTTTTTTAACCTCATGCCGGAGTTCAGCTCTTGCTCTCGACAGCCGAGTGGCCGACACCATGTAATTACCGCCTTCCATTTCAGGCCCCTTTTGTCTCCGGGTCTTCTTTAATTGTTGGTAAATTGTAATTATTATTCCAACCGTCGCATTGAAGAGGTTATCGGCAGAGTAATTACTCGCTGACTTCTCGGCCCTTTTGTCTCGGCATGTGAAGCGGAGGCTGTTTGGTAAAATCAGCACAGGGTGGGGGCAGCTGGCCTTCTGCAGGATGCTTCGGTTGATTGCATGTGTAGGAACTACAGTGTCTTTTGTGTGACAAGGGGAACTGCAGTAGGGTTATCATTACATCCCCTGCCACTCCCTCAACCCTACTGCACCCCCAACACACACTTCCACATACACACGTCCACACCCAGTATAACCCTGCCCTGCCGCCTGGAAGAATTTGTTTGTGTTTGAGCAGCTGTTGAAGTGTAAGCTTATTCATAGCAGGCTTTCATCTCAGGGGGGTTGTACTCTTTGTTTCTCCTGCGTGGTGATGGCAGCAGGCCAGTTGGGTGGTGCCATCTGACTCACTGGAAGGACAGTGGGGGGATGAAAGGCTGGCTGATTTGTCAGTGAGGTTCATATATCGACATTCATAGCCAAATGAATGGCTTCTCCTTATTCCTATAAAGGGAAATCGCACTGAAAGTAATGACTGATTCAGAAAGAAACATTTAGGTCTGTATTTGGACGTGTGCGCACGTGACTGTTGTAGAATTTTAAAATCTCAGGTAGCTGACTTGTTAGGGCCCCCATAAAGAAGGTTGTGGGTTCGAGTCCAAGACCAGTAGGTTAGCCTGAAGTACCCTTCAGCAGGGTAGCACCCCCAACACTGCTCCCTGGGTTCTGGATGTATGGCTGCCTGCTGCTGCAAGGTGTGAGTATGGGTTATGAGAAGCATTCTGTTGTGGTGAAGATCAAAAACACTGTGATCAGACATAAATCTTCCTGTGTTAGTGATATTCTGGAGACATAAATCACTGTGCTGTAGACATGGCTGGGTGTGGTTATTCAAACACTCAGATCTCACCTTTGAATTTGCTGGTTTACATTCAAATAGGAAGTAGGAAGCATGTGCTTCCTCTGAATCAAGCAGCCCACTGGACATCATTGGACGGCCCTACAAACCTGGAGGACACTACCTGCCAAAGCTTCTACATTATCTTACACTGCGTTAAGCATGACAGATGGGAGGTCAGTACTACCCACCCATAGACTGTCTCATCACTGGTGGGCAGTGGTGGTCTAGTGTTTAGGGACTATGAGTACGAGGCCGGTAGGTTACCGTCCCCATCATTGCTCCACGGCCCCCGGAGTTAGCCGCCCCCTGCTGCACGCTGTGTGTGGGTGAAAAGCAGAGGATGCATTTCGTTGTGGTTCCCCGTGTGCGCTGTTTCACGATGACAAATATTCACTTTCAGTTTCACTTTCACATCAGTGGGGTTCAAACTCGGCTTTAACTCAACTTTAGTTTAAAGCAACTGCATGAAGAAAGTGTCTCAGTTCGTTGGAATATCATTCATGCTTGTGTTTAAGAAACGAGCTGCCAATAGAGCAGAACCGATAAATCACTAAATCAATGGAACAGCTACAGATCACTTCATGTTCACTTTGGAACAAACATTAATCCTTGCATGCTTTCACTAATAGCATAATGACATATGAATATCTGCAAAATACAGATATTCAACCAGCAAATCAATGAGTAAATGACATCAAATAAATAAATGCCTAAATGGCTGTCAGTGATGTATTCACTTTCTTTGTCCTGCTCTCTCTCTCCATATGTAATTATTCATCTTAATATAAAATATTGCTTTAAAAAATAGATTATTTAAGCTATGCTACTTACACTGTAACTACATTAGGATTCACATGTATTTACAGCGATACCAAAATATGTAAATACACATGTATTTACAGAAATCCTTCTGTCACAATAAAATCAGTTGCTATTTATTAATGTGTAACTGCACAGTTATTGGGTGCAAGAATATAAAGTAGGATCTGTTTTCTTTAAACTGGTTAATCTACTGGTCTAGTGGTTGAAAATCGAATTATTATACCAGAAAATTAACCAGCACTCCATTGCATGCAGACAAATAACAGGCAGAATAGCAGAATCAAGTTAATACAGTATTGTTTATTTACTTTTTTTTTTCTATGGCATTGATGAATGGAGCGAAATCAAGAGTCACACATGTGCCAGGCTGACACGACGTGAAATCTGGGTGCAAATCAAAACAGACGTTTTGAAGAAAGTAGTCAAGCAGTTGAACATTTGACACTCGATTCTCGTTTGGCCATAGTGGAATTATCATGATCAAGTGCAACATCGCATGGCATATAGTAACGCTGTGGCATTTTATACAGAATACGTGGTGGTTACGTGTTTGGAATGAGAGAATGGATTAGAATACAAGAAATATATAGTATATAACACAAGTTTCATCAAGTCCAGAGCATCACTGCCCACACCTGTGTTCCACCTCGTCGTTCTCTGTAGCCCTTGCTCAACAGGGGTTCCTTTAGGGCTGCCGTGGAACAGGATACTTCTTTACACCATCAAGAGATGTTTTGCATAGACGCCGAGTTGAATTCATGCAAATGAGTATGTGAGACGTTAGTGGAAAGAAAAAAAAAAAAAAAAAAAAAAAAAAAACAACCAAAAGAAACAAGCACGAACACAGGATCAAAGTTAACCACGTCTAAATGTATGAATCGGTGAGTCATCGTGGCCACATTCAATTCATAACATCTGGCTTTACAAAAATAAGTGAGTTATATTCGTATATATTTATAAAAAGAAGGGAAAAAATAGAACTGAACTAAAGCCTACATTTACTCTCGTGAATGAAAACAGTCATGATTACAGGAGCTACAGTTGATGCACACTTACGTCTAGGTCTGCACTGTGTGTGTGTGTGTGTGTGTGTGTGTGTATAATACACACGTTTAGTCCAGTATTGCTGTTACACTGCCTGTTTCCGAGGCTGCTGTTTGTTTTAGTGTCTGTGTGTGTTGACGTGTGTGTGTGTGTGTATGTGTGTGTGGGAGTGAACCGAGTCAACATGCAGCGTTTCTGACAAGGGCGGTCACCATGCATAGTAGCCTTTGTATGCCATCACTTGAAGTACCAGGCCTCTAACAGACACCGTCCTCCTTGTTCTTTCTTTCTTTTTTTTTTTTTAGATTTCCCAAAATCACTTGACCTTCTCGTATGGAGTTCAGTGTTTTTACTCCTTTATCATAGTGAGAAATGGCAGGTCCTGGTGCGGAAGGGTGTGTGGGGTTATGTAAAACAAACATCGATCGCAAAGAAAGAAAATGCTGGTAATAAATAAAAATAAATAACTCATTCTCAAATAAACGAGACACATAAAAACGTAACACAAAGCGAGGTTTAGATCTGTTGTCTTCTTAAAAACGTCTTTTTTTTGTTTGTTTTTTTACACATCATTTAAAGATTCTTAAAAAAATGAGAAAGTTGTATACAGGAGCATACACAGACATTGTTGTATAAAAGCTGATACATAAATGTTTAGCATCAGTCACCAGTGTCTCACTTTATAAACTCTTCTGCGGGAATATTTTGTAATCATCAATAAATAAGAGCAGACAATAGATGAGTATAATAAGGGGTTTCGAGGAGGAAAGAATAGACTATGGCTTTTGAGGCTGCTGCAGCCAGCGAACATAAATAGGACTATCATCTAAACAGGCTATCGTCCTCCTATAGTGTCTTAGTAGTTTTTGGACAAGCTACGTAACCAGAGCGAGGATAAAAACTATTCAAATAAACAATCGGAAAAGAAAAGGTAAGGTCTCGTGACTACACAGCTACAATGGGCATGTGAGGAGGCCCGCTGATGGAATTCCTCACCGGTTCTTGTCCAGAAACAAGAATGGGACCCTCGAGCGGCGTCAGTAGGGGGCGAACTTCTGGCGCTCGGGCTTCTTGATGCCGTTGGCTGAGGAGATCTTGGCCGTGTAGGAGGCCAAGGTGCCGTGGGCCGGGGCTGCAGCGGCGGCGGCGGCAGCTGTGGCTGCAGGGGCGGAGAGTGCCAGGAAGGGGACGGATTTCATTCCCAGGAGGCTGGAGAGGGGTAGGGCATAGGGGGCGCCCAGGATTGGAGCGTGGGGCAGACCGCCCATCGCTGCCAGGGCTGCGGCGGAGGACGAGGCGGGGGAGGCGGGCTGGGTGAAGCTCATGTTCAGGTCTACAGGGGTCGACATGGAGGAGGACTGGGCGGTGGATTTGGCGGTCTCTAAACTGTACAAGGTAGGAAGGAGGGGAGGAAAGGGAAGGAAGGAACAGGAAGAGGAAGAGGTGGGAAGAGAGGTGTTGGGACGGAGGGTGGAGGAAGAGGGAGACGGATGGAGAAGGGTTAGAAGGTCAAATAAAAGACATGTTAAAGAAAGAAATTGAGAGAAAAATGAAAATAACACAAACAAAAAAGGAAAGAAAAAAAAGAAAAGAAAAAATCATAAGAGAGGTGTGTTTTGCTGGAGGTTGCAACAGATTATTTGAGGGAGGACCTTGGCACTCATGGGGGAGGTGCTGTTTAATTCGGGGTGATGGCTCGGGTAAGGGCTTAGGGAAAAGAAACAAAATGATTTTAAATTCGTTAGGATTTTTTTTCCTGAACCTGTACTTGGTGGTCAAGAGAGAAGAAAATGCATTTGGCAATATGATATACATTGCAAATGCAGGTGAACATGCGCACTACCACAATCACGTGCGTTGATGCTTGAAGGGCATTTGCTGACCTTGTGACCTTGAGGTCAATGGACAGTATGAAACATGTGGTGTGTTCAATATGCAGAAGTTTCTGATGCAATGCTCTGTAGCGCAGCACCTGTTGAAAGATGTGTTCTTTTACAGCGACGCCAACTGGAGGTGACGTTTGCAGACTTGAGGCCCGAGACATGAATAAACACATTGAGATGAAAGCATCTGATTGAATTGACTTCTTAATGAAAAGTGGAGTGCCATGGCTTAGCTGTCCCGAGACTCCCTCACGCTCATTTGCTCCCTTCCGTGCCAAATTAACAGCATTTCAAGTCACGACAAACTGCGTGATCAGACACAAGTGAAAGAAAACCAAGTAAAATACGCTCGACACCAAAACGTCCATTTGTTTTCTAGCAGAGTGCTGGAGATTATAACACTTTTGAACAGAATAAGAAGGTGCTTATTAGAAAGACTCCCACACTCTGCACCAGTCTGCTTGTTGAACACACCTGGGACAAGCACACATTTTTTATTCATGATTCAGTCTGTGAACCTCCTGATCCAGAATGGAGGCCAATAAATGTGACTCCAACATCTGACTGTCCTCAGGAATATGACTGGCTCCAGCAATGTATGCAAAGATGTGGAAACTGCTAAAATATTAACCATTTTCTGTTGGAGTCTAACTCACTGACTTGTTATTAATAGTAAATAATGATGCCCTGTTCTCTGGAAAATGTTAATGGATTCACTAACCCGAATATTGTTTTGAATAATGTTCATATTCTTCATATATTATTCTTATTTAGACATGTATTATTAATTATTTTTGCTGCTATTATTCGTTTTTTTTCTTTTATTTGCGCAGGTAGAAAAATCTGCCGTTGACTGGCGCCGTATTCTTTGCATCATTGCAATAAATCCGCACTGTCATTGATTCCCTGCAGTGTACGTCCTTCTTGTCCGACAACATCTGATCGAGTTGTGACTGCTGAGATCCCAAGGGAGAGAATCACAGTCTGACTAGGAGGAAGCCCAAATTCTCTGCCTTTAGCTCTAACAAGCTGCTGGCTTGAAACACAGCCAATTAATTCCTCAGCTGGGCTTATTTTTGCCACCTTTCCTCTGCTTTGTAGTTCCATCGTGCTGCTGACTCGGCTACGGAAACTACCCAAGCCTGGTCTATTTTGTGATGAGAGCTTATTGATTGGTGAAGGCCTCAGGTGGCAGATGGCCTGAGGTTGTGATCTAGAACCAGCTCTCCCCGACTGGATCCTCATCTAAGACATTATGGGTGAGGGGAGACTTTGATCCTGGATAAGTATTCAGAGAGAAACTACTGCAAAAGCCTTAGCTCCTATAAAGTGGCCAGGCTAAGAGACACTTACCAGGATGTGATAAGATACTGGGCCAGGTTGATGCTGATGGGAGAGCCAGTGATGGTGACGTGTCGGTCACTGGTGCTGTCCAGCTGACTGCCGATCTTGATCTGGGCCCCAGACACTTGGCGGATCTCGTTGATTTTTGTACCTTGTCTGCCGATAATGGAACCAATCAGCTGCAAGGAGAGAAATGGAACAAAGGAAAGGAAAGAATGGAGTTGACTGAAGTGGGAGAAGATGGAAAGCTGAAAAGATTGGAGACTTCTTTTGAAACTGTCTAAATAATGGGAACAGCATTGCATCACCACTGCATTGCTGACACTTGCAGAATGTGTACGATCATCAGTGTGTTTTTTTTTATTTAATCCATCCATGCACGTAAAGTTTTAAGCTTTGATTCTATTGTTTCCTGCTTGCTTTGCACTGCAAGTTCAAACATGATGCAGTCCCAGACATTTTGTTTCAGATATAGAACATGCGGTAGCCTAGTCTGAGTTAAACCCATTAGGCTTTATGCAAAAAAGTGATTATTTCTGACAAATAATCACCTACTCGTTTACGTTTATTCTGTTAAACCTTATTAAAAAGTCAAAGAACTTTTTCAACATTTTTATCAGCTCATCAAAGTACTGGTGGACAAGTCACACCTCTCCTACAGTATATGGACATCGCCATGATGGAGCCAATAAAAATTTGCAGAACTCTCCCCTTAAAAATCGCACCACGTATGAGGATGGAGTCCTAAAAGTATGAATTTACACAACCCCTGTCCTTTGGTTATCTTCTTTGGAGCATTGTAAAGCTTCAGCACATCTTTTAATCCATCCCGTCTCTTTGTGTGACACAGTTCACTTGTCGAATGTAGTCTCGGCAGTCCTTTGCAGCTCCAAAAGTGTAAAACAAGATGACCATGCTGGATCCCCATCTGTGCTGCTAAATGGCTATTGATTTTCAAAGCCAAGTGATGAAAAGACCACAGAAATACCCAGCCATGTCTTGTGCATCCAAACACATAAGACCGAGCTCTTAATCGTTACGTAATTTCTCCTTTTACCTCTCTTCTACGGTAACATCTGCAGTGCTTTGTTAAAAGTCTCTGAGTCAGAGTGCTGTTCCTGAATCTATTCATTATCAGCACCCAAAATGGAAAGGTGACAGCGGTGGGGAGCATTGTGTCTGTGATGCGCGTTGTTAATGTGGTGTTTGCGGAGTAGATCCAGGCGGGTTGGTGTGAACCCACAACAGGTGGTGAACTCTGACTCATGCACCTTCTTTTTTAACAGCGAGCTGCCACAAGCAAGCGGCGCATTGTTCGGTACATGGATCGGGGAAGACATTTTAATAGTTGAAGTCAGGCCCCTCTGTCCCCACATATAACCCTGCTCTTTCAGTGCTGCTGACCAATCGTAATTGCTTAGACTTCAAGAAATTGGTTGGGGATTTACAGTGCTTCGTTCTTAGGTTTCACAGGAGCCACTCGCTACCATGTGGCCATCAGGGCAACACAGCCTGTCCAGTTGCTGCACACTGTTTTTCTTGCAGAGAGGGGCCAAATGATTGCAGAGTTAAACCAATCATAAAGAAGCGTCAGAAAACAGATTCAAGATGATTTCCATGCAGCCATATCAGCGTGAGAAGAGATTCATCCCAATAATAAGTGCATGATAATAAAGACGTAGGCTAGACAGTCCTTTAGCCTATGTAAAAAAAAAAAAAAAAGATACACACACACACACACACACACACACACATATGGGTGGCCCACTGCTTAGTACTAATGCATGGATCAAATTCGTGGAATTCCTGCGGTTTTATTGACAGTTAGCCGGAGCTGGTGGCCTGGGAGCATTGCATGATGTAGGGGGCTGGGTGTTGAGACCTTGATCCTTAGGGCCTGGTGTCAGGCCTGGACAATGATAAAGCGACCTCGGTGCAGATGCGTTGGCAGTTTGGCATTCGTCTGACCGACAGCTCCCTTTTTTTTTGCTCCCCCTCCCTGTCCCAGCACTCCTCCCCCACATTGAGAGCATTCAAGTGTGTGTGTGCATGTGTCTGTTTCACCCACAGAGCATTCCTTTCCTCACAAGTCATATGGCCGCTGCAGCTCCTGATTTGTCACACTGCTCTCCCTGGTGCCTGAGGCTATTAATGGCTCAGCTGATTATGTCGGTGTCTAAGTGCTTGGCAGAAGATGGCCAGGTCTCGCTGCCACCCAGGCATTGCCTCTCCGCACCGTCCATCGGCATTCTTGCATTTATGAAAGTATAAATTGCTCTCACAACCTTGACACAATAGCAGGTCCCGTGAACTCACGTTTCATATTTACTCAAAGCTTGCCACTGTATTTCTTTACGTCAAAGCTGAGAATCTTCCCCTAGAGGAACAAAAAACATCAGCTGGGGTAAATCCCCTCGGTTCGTCGGGTCTATTTTTGGGTGAATCCCTGCCGCATTTTGTAATTCGAAAAAGGCAGGGAGCTGATGGAGGATGCAGCTTGGCGAAGGCGAGGCTTCTGGATGCCTCTCTGAACCGAATCACCGGGCAGTCGTCAGACTTATAGACCCAACAACTTGTCTCTGCCGCTGTGTTCTCGAGCACCAGGTCTGATCCCAATCTAATTGCAACATGTTCCCAAAGACTTAGAGGGGTGGGCTGCCGTGGAGAAGCAGCTCCTCTAGAGAGTGAGACCTGATTGTGAGTGATAAACAACTTAGTCTGCCAGCTGTTTGATGTCTGTTTGATGTCGCCTATCCGTGGAATTGCTATGCTGCAAGGGCATTTCAATAATAAATGCCATGTTAGTTCCCTGTTTATAGTCTATTTGTGAAAATACGAATGCGGGTGCCTTTAAATCTGGTTGGGAGGGGGATATGTATTTTCTTTGAGAACTCTCACATGTTTGCAAATGTTTAGAAATGTGGTAATATTTCATAACAAATGCATTAGGTAGATTTAATATAACATGACTTGACCATCAAGACATTAATATATTCATGAGTTGTTGGTAAGATCTTGCCTTCAAGTCATGAATATTAAAGACTGATGAGTCAAGCACAGTCAGAGTCTCAAAATACATGCAAGTGCCTTCCAGGTCATACTCATTCATTTTTTTTTTTTTTTGTTTTTTTTTTTGTTTCGATCTTTATAAAACCTGATCAGTTATAACTTTATAAACCACCTGCCTAATGTTGTGAATGTCCCGTGTGCTGCCAAAACAGCTCTGGTCCATCAAAGCATGGGCTCCACAAGTCCTCAGATGGTGTGGTGAAGGTTCTGGCACCAAATCATTAGAGGCAGATCCTGCAAATGAAGTTGGACCGGTATGGATCAGACTGGTTTGTCCAGCACATCCCACAGATGCTTGACTGGATTGAGATCTTGGATAATTTGGAGGCCAAGTCTTTGAACTCTCATGTTCCTCAAAGATCCTGAACACTGTTTGCAGTTCGGCTGCACTATAATGCTGAAAGGGCCACTTCCATCAGGGAATATTCTTGCCACACGACATCCGTCTGAATGCCAGGACTCAAGGCTTCCCAGCAGGTTGTTTTCCAAAGGATCACACTGCCTCCACTGGCTTGCTTCCTTCCCATCCCTTCCTCAGGAAAGTGAAGCATATGCACCCAACCATTAACTAACTCACTCACTCACTCACTCATTCTCTCACTCACTCACTCACTCACTCACTCACTCACTCACTTTCATAGCTGCTTGTCCTAATTAGGGTCACGGAGGGTGCTTGAGCCTATCCCAGCTGTGAAAGGTGGGGACACACTCTGGACAGGTCAGGGCAACCAAACGTTAAGAAGATGTTAAAGGAAACGTCATTGGACGTGGCCACCTTCTTCCCCTGGACTCTATTCATGGCAACACTGTGAAAACAGTTGTCACTACATAACTGCACTAAGAAACATCTACCATGCTTTTTGTGGACCATCCTATCGCTCAGTCTACCCAATAAATGGGATTTACATTACACTGTTTAGACGAATAGAATATAGGTCATACACACTCCACTCCAAACGAAGAGTGCTGCACTTGTTCACTTGTCTCAACAATTCCAAACAACCCTTCTACAGTGCATGGCGACTAATAAAAACCCAACCCCACCAAAGCATTCTCTTCACTGTCCAAGCACCAGGCTCTTAAAAAACAAAGCATGCGGTCCGCCACTGTGGATCATGCGCCCAGTGAGTGTGGTCAGAGCCTTTGGCTGGGCCTAGGGCCAGCAGATTAATCCAGTGATCTCAGTGAGACATAAGGACGGGGGGGGAGCCCCAGTCTGCAGGCATGACAAGCATGTTGAGCTATCCTCCAGAGTGGCGGGCTGCTGTATTGTGAGCTGGGGGCTTCGATGAAAGGCTCCGGGGTTGCTTTATTTACCGTTCTGTTTTGACAGCAGAGGAGCACGAAGTATGTCAGAATCCATGACAGGATTGAAGCAAAACTTCTGTAGCACCACTGAGGGAGCCAGACGGTGGAACAGATAGATGGATGGATGGAAGGATGGATGGATGGGCGTTTGGGTTGATGCTTTGATGAATCTAGGTTACTCAAGGAAATGCGGAAAGCTTGCAGAAGAATGCACCGTGAGGCCTGCCTGGGCTGTGCCGAGCCCCCGGTAATGTAATGAACAATCGCAAATCCTTTTCCGTGACAAGCCCCCAGGTGCATGTCAATGGAGCATGTAAATATATTAAACTTACCACCACACAAAAGATTCTGCACCCTGTAGGATTTGAAAACTTCTGTTTGTGTCCAACTCATGATTCCTCTAGAATATGCTGATGCTCAGTCTACATGTAATATCTTTTATTACAGTCACACACACAAAAATAACATTTCACAGATGTTTATTGGAAATCTAATCAATTTAAACCTAGATTTAAAGTGCTGAGACTGCAGTTTCAATCAGCAGACGTTCTCCAGACTGACTCGTCAATGTTACCAAATCCGAGATGTAAAAAATTAAGCCGTAAAGCACTTCTTCTGAAATAAAAATAGGAGAAAACAAGGGTTTTAGAGTGGGGCTCTTACGTCATTTGGAATGAGGAGCTCCTGTGATGCCGTCTGGGAACTGGAGTCCATGCCTGCTGAGAGAGAGGAGGGTTAGTGAGTTAATGAAGCCCAAGAGAACTTCAGCAAAAGCTGCAAACAATCGCAAGTGCATAATGCATCCTTAAATTACACCTCCTCTTTCCCTCATGCTAATAATTCACTCCTCAGTCAAGCGTTGGGTATTTTGGAACTTTTAATTCCCCTGATGGAACTTTGTGGAAGCCAGGCCTTTAAGTTTGTGTCTGACTGTTTGACAGAAGAGTTTGCCACCGGGTGCAGCAGTTTATTTGAAGAGGTTTAGAAAGGATTTGTTAGGATTTTCCCCCCATGCCTTTCTTTTGCACTTGGTTCATATATACACATCATTTCTAATAAAATGATCATCTTCTCCTTTCCAATGCTACCTTAAGGAGTCACCACCCTCATTTTTTTTTTCCAGCCCCCTGCATCGTCCTCCTTCATACCAACTGCCTGCATGTCCCCTCTCACCACTGCCTGCACCACACTATGGTTTTTAAAAATAAAATGGTTTTTAATGTTATACGTTTATTGAACACATTCAGCCCTGATCACATGCTTTTCTCTTTAATACAACTCCTCATGCAGACAGAGGTCTAATAAACAGGCTTTAATTTCATTAATTGTATTTGTTTTAATCAAGTTTTTTCGCAGCAGTGGGGGAAACATGCAGAGTTTAGCTCTGTAAGAGCTGCAGAATGTGGAGTGGAGAACTGAGGAGCTTTTGGAGCTGCATCTGAAAGCGAGGAGGACAACCATGGACACGGCCCAGAATTATCATCCCGTGCCAGAACTTGCCACAACAAACAGGTTTGAGACTTTGATCTACCTCTTTTAGCATCACTCTCACAATAAACTTGCACTTTGATATACATTTTATTAAGCTTTTATCTGAGATGATACATCAGATGTCTAGTACCAAGCTTTCATTGTTCATTTTGCAGTTTTCATTGAAAGATCTGGATGCTTGGGCATCTCTGCCAATTCCTCGTTTTTTTTAAATGGGAGATTAAAAGATTCAAATAACCAATGTAATGAGAAAATACCCCAGAAGTCTAGTTTGTAAAATGATTTTTAATTATTTGACACATTTTAAAAGTAGTAAATGTATTTCCGCACACCTTGAATTGTAAAGGAAATGATAGATAATATTAAAATGTTTCGGAAAACTGAAACAAAACTGTTAGCTATTGCAAAATCCAGTCCAGTGATTAAATCTCAAGATGCTTGCTTTGATTAGAACTTTAAATAGATCCCTAACCCTCATTACTGTTTTAAGCCTAAGGAATGAGCAGTATAGAGCATTTTGTATCTTTTGTAATTTTTCCTTCTAGGCTTCTGTGGTTTAAGATCCAAGCCTTAACCTCCATGACATCTCCCAAACTTCCAAATAAGGAACTGTTTTTCATCACCATGGGCATTCAAACTGGCATTTGTGCTGGATATTCTCTGAAGGTTAAACTCTGTTCATCATGTAATATCTATTTGTTTTTCCCAAAATATATGAACTGAATAAAACATCTCAAACTACCTGCTGATGTCTTGTTCTTGTCAAATGAACAAGTGATCCAATTTTCGTATCTCATAGCTCTCTGTGCGTATATGCGATGACAGAAAAATAGTTGCCAGTAGCAACTAAATTATTACTGATATTCAGGAGTCTGGCCAAACCACAAAAATCATGCTTTCAGTTTTATTCCAAGTTGCTTTATCAGCATGGATAGCTAGTGTCTGCGCTTTAATTTATTGGGTCATATTCTTTCAGACGCACCCTACACACAGTCATTTACATTTATGGCAATTAGCAGATGCCATTATCCAGAGCATTGCACATCATGTGCTTTGTAGTTCACGTCTGTTTTACATCCCTATAAATCTAGGTTTAAATCAACAACTGCTGTCTAACCAAATTACTGCAGGCTAGGGTACATATTTAACTAAGTCAAATGCCAAAACATTACGTTTTCTTTTTTTTTTTAATGAGGTCTGAGTTATAATTAGTCCCCTAGATAGTCCTCGTAGTAACTTAAAGACAGTCCTGGGACAGATTCCCCTTTCCCTGAAATCAAACCATCCATAGCACCACCAACATAGTTATACACATAATAAAAGGCTTCTCTCCAGTTTGGTATCTTTCAGGAGCACTGATGCTTTTGTCCCTGGCCATGATGTAAACCTGCTATCTGCTCTGGCCACCTGGATGCTTTCACTTTCCATTTAACGATAGCCAACATGCTTCCTGTCTAGGCCCAAGACCTGAACCCGAGCTCCCTGCTTGTCCATCAGGAGCGCTTCTTAATAGACTGAAACACTGCCCTGACAGATGAGCGTTTAAACTCAAACCTAATCGAATCCCCCAGCAATAAGAGGGATATGCTTTCCTAGCTTCAGGAGCAGGAAGAGGCTGCTATTGTGCTCATTTTTCGACACACGGAAATTGCTCCGAGGCTTTTTACCCCCCCCTCTTCTAAGCCAAAGTGCTTATTTACCATAATGCTTAACAGTCCGTTGACTATGAATGCGTCTGTCTGAAAAGCTCGTTTTTAAACAAATATGTGGGCTCGTGGGTGAGAGAAGTCTTGCTATGATGATGGGGGAAGCAGGGTTAATATCCCATGTCTGTGGGTCTTGGGAGGGTGAGAAGATCCCATCCTTTGGCTTGGCTGGAAATTAGACTTGAAAAGCCTCTGGTGCTTACTGTCAAATCCCTTCCAGGGCCGGCCCTATTTTTCCGGGTCTAATCTACACGTACCATATGCTCCACAGGGTGCAGGTGCATTAGCTAGACTGGTGCAGGCACTGCTGGGAGGTCCATTTGGTCTGCATTTATGCTCCCAAGTGCTTCACCTTAAGATGCCTTCTACTGTACTGGTACTCATGACATTTCCATTAGGGTTCTGTTCCAGCAAACTTCACAGGAAAGGGATTGTGATGCTTGCTCTTGACCATTACCTGTACGTGGTTCATGGTAAATAAAGACTCTTAGAGGCATGAAAGAGACATGAAAGAGAAAAGAGCATCCCTAAGATTTTTTTTCCTGTCTCTCTTAAGCGTAACACTTTGCAAGCTGGGCAAACATACCAGGCAAGACAGGGGTAGCTGCTGGCTGGGCAATTGGTGCAAGACCCTGTTGCATGGACAACTGGTGCAGCTTGGCCAGCTGAAAAAGAGAGATACACAAAGAGAGCATGCATGATCAGTCAGATGTTTGGACACACTTCCTACAAAAACATATTTCCCTTCTTTTGGTAGAATCAAGCTAGCAGATTAAACGATGCAGTTAACAAATCCCAAATTCTACAAGAATTCTTCCTTGACAAATCTTTGTACACCCTGGCCATTCTCTCAAGATGTTTCATGAGGAGCCACCTGGAATGCTTCTCCAATAGGACTCCAAAACAACATGCCGATAAGGAGGTTCGCATGCAAATACATTTAATTATATATATATATATATATATATAAGCATTGTGTGTTAAGAAATTTCTTTTCATTTAAACACTTCCAAATGTTTAAACTGGAAGCTTGGGTAAACAGGTCATAAATAAAATAAAATAGAGAATAATGGTCAAATTTGCATTGGAGCTCATTGTGAAGAACCGAGTGATCTCGCTGTAGTGTTCTGTTGTTTGAACAACGATGAGATTTTAATCTTACCTCTGAATGTGGAATGCCATATTGGTTCTGTACAGTGTATGCCTGGAAAAAAAGAGAAACAACAAAAAGGAGAGGTGTTTTAGAGCCTGTGTGTGTTTATATGAAAGCTTTGGGTTTTGTTCACAGCGCAGGGTTGACACAAATCTGTCTCTTTTGCCTAAATGTCACAGATGTGGGGCTTCCATAACAAAAATAAATGATCTTTTCGGGCCAAAGCAGTAGGCAAGTACCCTTGTGAAAGGTACCGTGCCCATCACTGCTCCCTGGGTGCTGGATGTATGGGTGAAATGCAGACAATGCATTTTGTTGTGGTTCACTGTGTGCTGTGCTGTGTTCACACTAACAAACTTTCTCACCAGATTTCATGCGTTACCAACAGCAGATGCAATCATAATGAAAAATTCGAATCTGAACACAAGATGTTGTTATCTTTTTACATCGCTGTGTCTGGACACCTTGGTGTCTCTCAGCTGTGGCTTAACTTGGAGAAATGTTTTCATAGAGGTCCTATAATGACCAACAAGGATTACATACACATAAAATCTCAAAATCTCAGAAAACTCTGATCTCTGATGAAAAAAAAAAAAAAAAAAATGGATAATTTAGTGAACATGCGAGATGTTTGAGAAGGTTTGGTCGTTCGGCCCCTGCCCAGATCGAGGACCCAAATCCACTTTCAGAAATCGGAAGAGGTTTGAGTCAACCTCTGTCAATGGCGCCTGCTTTGGATCTTTACAGACGCCACTGCAGACTCTCATGAGGCTCACTTTCGAATCTAAGAACTTTTGAGTTCGGGGCCTCGGCATCAAAGAGAATACAAAGCTCAGCGAGCAGACGCATCGGCTAAAGAGAGCACTATGTGCTATTTCCAGAGGCGCTCTTGTATAAGCCTGTTTAAAAGTTTAAACACACTGCAGAAAAAAAGAAAGAGAGGGGGAGACAGCAGGAGAGATAGGAAAGGAAAAGAGAGCTAGAGAGAGGAAAACAGAGTGGGCGAGAAAAGGAAAGAACGAGCGATGCACAAATTACAAGGCATGACGCTTGGTTTGCTTCCCCCACTGCTTCAGTTAATAAGAACAATTGGTCACAGATTTTAAGAAGTAAAAAAAAAGAAAATAAAAAAGATCTGTCAATACGAATTGGGCATATCCCCTCCACGGAGGGCTCAGACACCCTTGGGAGGCTAAGGGGAGATTGTGTGTTATATGAGTGCTACTGTCGCTGACCCGTCATATCTTCTTTCCTTCATCTGGAATATCTGCTTCTTTTGCTTTTCTGTGCTCTAGAGATGGGCACAGTTATTCAAATATCCACTCTCTGTTTGAGAAGTGTGGGAATGTTGTCCTCGGAGAACGTATTTTTTTAGAAGCAGCAAGAGGAACTTTAGCACAGCAAGGCAAACAGCTGGAGGGTGGATGCTGGTCATTATATGGCATCATCTCAACTGTTTTGTACCAAGTGAAGCGGGAAAATTGTGTCCGTGATAATCTATCTGTTAGAGTGAGTCTAGTTTGGGTTTCAGATTCAGCAATACCAGGGTTTTGAACTGGCTTTGGACTTTCGTACCCATGCAGATCTCCAGGTTTAGTTTAGCAGTTAAACCTTCTGAGCCTGATCTACTTAAGTTCCATACAATGTGCCTTTCAAGATGGTTTCAGTTAGTGTGAAAGAACGTGGCACCATGGTACAAAGAGCAGTGCTGTCGCCTCACAGCGAGAAAGTTGGGTTTGATTCCCAGATGGGACGACCGGTTATTTCTGCATGGATTTTGCATGTTCTCCCTGTGCCTGCAAGGGTTTCCTCCTTGAGCTCCTCCCCGTGTCCTGCAGGTCAGGTGGATTGGAGATGCTTAATTGTCTCCTGGCTGTGAGTGTGAGTGTTTATGCTTCTGCCCTGCAATGGACTGGCGAACTGTCCAAAGACGGGGCGAGACCCTGCCTTCCACTCTGTCAGAGCTGGGACAGACTCCATTACATTTACAGCATTTAGTAGACGCTCTTATCCAGAGCGACAACCAACCCAGTGGTTTCCACGACCCTAATCAGGACAAGCGGGTAAAAAATGCCTGAGAGTGAAACGAGCGTTCGATGTGCTACGACTGAGACAGACTCATTTTCTGGGTTTGATCTGCAAATATGCGGAAGACAAAAGTTGAGAAGTGCTGATATTTGCAGTTTTCCAGTAAAACATTTTACAGGGGTGTAATTCGACTCAAAAACAAATGGAACAGTATCACAGACCGTGCACATATTGCAGCCGCGTCACAGCATATTTGTGGTACGTCTTGCAAGTTGAAACAGTGCGCAGTGTTTATTCTTTCAAAGCTTGAGGCTCCATATAGCCAATGCATCTGCCATTGTTAAGGAAAATGTCTCTGGATAGCTGATCATTTACAGCTGGTTATAAGAAGCGAAACGTAAGTGTTGATGGGTTCATCAGTTGCACTTCCTCAAACTTTTTATGCCTTTCTCCTTCAATTACATCTACGAACATGGCACATTTAGACTTGTGTGCCAGTTTACATAACATAAATCGCAAGACTAAATACGTGCCTCTGATTTTGAGATATTTTTCCACAATTATATAAAATATTAAATATTTGAATAGTGTTCAGTTAAAACTATTCAAAGAGCAACACTCCCGTCCTTTATATTGCAGTCGACTTGTTTGCATATCATTTCCTTTGTTTATCGCTACCCGTCTCGATCAAAGTGGGTTAGGGAATGAAAGGAAAGGGGGGACTCCTTTCAAATGACTTTATTTACTGCTGTTATTTCTCTTTCCTCTTCTCTCGCTCTCTAAGCGCAGCTCCCTCGTAAATAATGTGTAAAAGCATTAATCGCCTTACCAAAGCACTTAACACAACATAATCCCCCCCCACTCACACACACACACACACACACTCATGCGCCTTCATTAGTGAGAGCCACTGTGATGCTGACAGTCCCCAGGTGCCTGCCAGGCAGCAGTTATCTGAACTTATTCTGGAGGCTGCCAAAAACTCTGGCCCGCCTCATGCCATGTCCCGGCTTCAGTCAGTGAGAGTATGAGTTTGAGTTGGTGTGGGTCAAAAGCCTCCCCCGTTTTAGCCATAGTCAGATAAAAGCAACACTAGTGTCGGTAAGAGCAAGAGCCATGCACACACGCACACACGCACACACACACACACACACACACGCACTTATACAAGCACACTTGGCCTTGATGTGCTATGCCCTCCGGCTTTCTCCAGCATGTTAAGCTGCTAACAGTGGAATGGCTGATTTTATCACTAACCAGGCCTATCACACCCCCTCCGTTACCCCCAGCAGTCAAGCACACCCTCCCATGATACCAGTGGTTCATGCTAAAGCCCATATTCATCAGACTCCACAGAGTGAGAACACTGATCTGGAGTCAGATTATTTCTTTTACAGGGCACCGAGTAGTAATGCACGGGTTGTTCTTAGACTGGCATTTTTGAGGCTTGATAAATACAGGCCAATATTTTCAAATGGGCGCCACCTCAGCCTCGTCCCACCGCGAAATCCTACTAAAATTCCGATTAGAAATGAACAAAGTTCATGAATGTGGCTGCTTTAGAAGATGGGATTCGTGGTTCTGAATGTGGAGAAAAGCTGATTTAGAGAAAAACACTTTAGAATGGGAACTGCATTACCCAGTGGGAGCTTAGAGAATATGCTCTATTTGTGTGAATATTATGATGAGTATAAAGCAAGAGGACGTATGTGGGTATCCTATAAGAAAAAGGCAGAGCTATACAGTGCCTAGTATGACGAGCTAAGCCTTCAGTAAATTAAAATAAGAAAAACTGCCTGTTCACACCTGGTCATTTCAAATATCTGGATTGTTTCCTGATGAGAGTTTAGTCACGTGTTTACACCTGCTAGTCAAATGAGTCAGATTGAAATCTGATTGCTATGTGGTGAGTAATGCAAATCAGCTTGACTCCAACAACCAGCCACCTGGTCTGTTTCTCTCCTCTATTCGAAAGAAACAATAAATTTAGGTTAATTGTTACATTTTTTTAAATGTAATGCAAGAAAAACATTCCTTCTTGGTCATTTTCCATCTCAAGCACAGGGATATATGTCTCAGACACCAAACCGGATACGCTGATGCTCAGCAGCAAAGTCTTGCAAGACATTTCGGTCTATTACTTGATGTTTCACACTGAAGCCCTGTCCTTTGGCTTCTGAGGCTTAATATTGGGGAAAAAAAAACAAAAAAAAAACTGATGTCAGAGCTTCAAAGAGCAGCTAAAAAAGCAGCGCGTGACCCACTTTAATCTACAAATGTACATAAAAAATCTCCAAAAAGAATGTTAGATAACTCGGTACCTGTGCCTAAAGGGAACAGCTACTGAAAAACCGACAAACACACACCTCATTCTCAAGGACTTGAGTTTAATTATGAACACGTGCTAGGCAGGCTGGAAAGCCATGCAAAAAACTTGAAAAACACCAGCCTGCAAAACAAAGGATTGTGTGCAGCGTTTCTCTCTGGCTCAGGAGAGTCTGGTTGCAACATGCGCCAAGAAGCATGACAGGAGAATAAAGTTCCCCTCAATATTCAGAGGCAGTTCCGTTAGAAAATAAAGATGCAGCGGGAGGTGTTCTAGGACCCAAGCGATATGAAAATTGTCAATCTTGGTTTGGAGGAGCTTAAAATTCTGCTAAATGATAATGATCATTTCATACAGTTTTGCATCTCTAATGTGACACGGAGGAAGTATTTAAACATTGAAAATGTCATTTTTTTCACTCTCCACATGCACAAAAATATGAACCTTTTCTATTTATACAGTTCGTATTTATTGGGGTCAAAATATGTATTGGACTCTGAAATTTTGCATTTTAATTAGGTAAAAAATCAGCTATTATGCATTAAAAGGCCAGGGGTGCCCTAATTTTTACATACCCCTATAGTTAAACAGCCTTAATGGCTGAAACAGTCAGTATTCAATTGTCAAATAGGACAGTCTGTTATCAAGTCTCAAATTCCTTCCCCTCAAATAAACAGATGTTAAAAATACTGCCAACATTGAAGTGCTGAGGCGCTTTCCATCATTCCTCTGCATAAATAAAAAACCTTTTTTCATCAGTTTAATATGTGCAGAAACTAAAGAGTGGGTCTGGATGCATTTGACATGTTTTTGGTTTTTGAACGACAATGGCTTTTGTGTTTTTTTAGAAATAAAACTGCTCATCCAGTGCATTCAAATGAGCATTTCTCACGTCGCATGCATGTACATTCTAATTAAAACCCAAACTTCAAAGCATGTTTATCGGCAGGATGTGTGCCAAATCCAAACCTTGAATCCCAACCCAATTTCTCTCCTCCAAGCCAATGCAATATATCAGTCGGGCCCTAGTGTATTCCCGTTATGACATTTTTTGTTATTGGGATACTCACTTGTTGCAGATCCAGAGCTCCTTGAGCCACTGAGAAAAGAGGGTGAGACCCAAACTCAGAAGCTTCGAAAACCTTAAAAAGGCAAAATGGGGACAGAAAAACACAAACCAAGGCTTTCATTTGGATTATTGCTATGACTGATAGAAAAAAAAATGAACAACAGCTTATATTATCATCAGTGATAGCCTGTGATCAGAGGCCACGAACGCAAACATGGTCACACTAAAACGGCTTCCTGACAAAAAAAGAGCCGCCGTACATTCGTTTTCTCTGATAGACGTTAATCTAGAGCCTGTCATGATAGGCCGATGTATCAAAGCTGAGCATTATCGCCGCTGCACGCATCCAAACTCACTGCCTCTCCAATTAATTTTTTTCTTCGAACGGCTCGAAAGCAGTTTTAATGACGATGAATATTTATGAGCCTGATTGATCTTAATGTTACTGGTGCTTCATGCATAGGCGTGCTGGAAATGAATAGCCACGCCGTGATAAATAAACACTACAGTCGCTCCACTTTCGCCTAGAGCGGAGATCGCCAGATAACCCAGAGTTCAACTGGTTCCATGGTCAAAAATCAGGAACCATCAAGGATCTAGAAGATGCTTCATGGTTGTGCGATGGCACAGTAAGCCTACTAATGGACTATATTCTCATTAAATGGAGAACCAATTGAGAGTGCTGTGTAGACCAGTACTAGGACAAATCCCTGTCTGGGACGATGTTCCTAAGTGACCATCAGATGGCTCCTGATATTTTTCCACCCAGTGCATTCTGGGTGGTGTCTTGAATTGATAATATTGCCGTATGGAGCTGTAGATTGTAGATTTACGGGAAGAAATGCATCAGTAGATCTGATTCTTTTCCAATCGTTTTGATGTTATCAATTCAGCATAAAGGCAGAGAGATAAAGAATTTTTCTTTCTTTCAAAGCAAGACAAGAAGACAAGTTGATTTAAGTCTCTTCTTCTCCTCCATCTCCATTTCTATCCTCTATTCGGTCCCGCTTGAATTGTTGTCTGTCATAACTGCAACTTCCAAGGCTTAATAAGTAAATGCGGCCCCACTAACGCTCATTCCTTCTCAGCTGGATTTATGTTCTCCAGGTCTAGCTGAAGTGCTGGATTGGTTCTCACTCTTGTTCTTGCAGAACCACTGCCTTCTATGGCATAGTGTTGAAGAATAAGCCCTTCCTAATTTGAGTAGAGCGGCATCAAACGTATGAAAATGAATCTCCACGAATGCAAGACTAGATTTAATAACTTTAATGCACATTAAAGGAATTAAGCTCAACGTTTAAGGCCTTCTTGGGTTTTCAGCGCTACAGTGTAAAAAGAAAGGCGTTAAAACAAAGAAAGGCCGTTTTTTCTCATGACTCTCATTTCAATCAGATATTCTTCCGTCTTGTGGATAAAGCCCTTTAAAGCTGCCCCAAACAGATTCATGAGGACAGACTATTTGCTCATTAAGTTTTAATTATAATTAGGATGATCTAATAATTGTGTTTCAGTCTTTTCTGGCTCTACATTTCTGAAATATTTTACAACGTTAAGATTAAAAAAGGTAAAAACAAATGTGTCCGAAGGCAATAGGAAGTACAGAAGTACAGATATAATTGGGATGGGTGTTGCATGGCCGTGGTGGATTGTGGGTCCTCACCTGATTTCCGGAGAGCAGCACGGCCCCCGGGGAGGGACTGGGACGGTACGGAATAGTGGCGCCCTTTGGAGGTGACTGCGGGAGACGGGGAAGAAGACAGAGAATTGGATTGTGTTTCCTGAAGTGAGGCGTGACATTCTGTGATGAAATTTTCAGACAGCCTTGAATTGAATGTGATTCCGAAGCGCAGGGAACCACTTCGCTCACAGGCTGGGATTTCAAGTTTTATTGGCTGTAGCCTGTGGATCCAGCGCAGACACAGACACGACGGAATTCATTCTCATAAGTGCTCTTCAATTAGGACACTAACAACAGGACACACATGTTCACTGAACCTTTCATCTTAAAAACAACTAGATAAATGTCATAATTAAACATTCTTAAATTCCTGTAGGGAGTAATGAGCATATATATATATATATATATATATTTTTATATCATTTTATCCACAAAATAAATAAATAAATTATATGTGTATATATATATAAATTTATATGGATAATATTTTATTTTGTAAATAAAATGATATAAAATGGGAATAAACATAATTATTAGCATTATTAATAATCATTAACAATTATAAATATGTATTAATAATAATAATAATAATAGTAATAAAAAATAAAGTGTATATAACAAAATGTATTTTAATTATAACATGAAATGTTATTATATATAAAACAATTTATTACAAATGAAATATATAAAAATTATTCATACAAAAACTTATATATATATATATATATGTGTGTGTGTGTGTGTGTGTGTGTGTGTGTGTGTGTGTGTGTGTATGTATATATATATATATATATAAAGGTTTTTTGTACATTCGTTATAGTAGCTGATGGTGGAGACGGATGTGCTTATATTACCTTAATGAGTAGAAATGCTGACAAGCTGAACACAAATGTAATGTGCTTATCGATCAGTTCTTCAGCACATTACTTAAGAGTGGCCCATTATCCTTAAACAGGAAGCCATTTGCTTAGATTATTTTCTGTATATTGCCGAGATTGATGAGGCTTTCTCGTGCTAATGCAAGGATGGGGCATTCTCAATTAAACTTGAGTGAACTGGCTAAATCAACATACTTCTCTAAAGCCGCCGGAAAATTCGTCATTTCTGAGACCGTCGTTTTGGTGCTCAGGCTAAAGGGGGGCTGATCTAGGATGACCCAGTTTTAAAATTTCACTTTTAAAACCTTTGTTTCTTCACAAATTTAACTGTGGCCAGCTCCCAATCTGCTACCTTACCCTGTTACTAAGCTGCGAGGGTGAAGATCAAGACCAAGCGAAGAAGTTATCTAATAATAAATATTCCGTGATATATTTCACCTCGTAGTCCCATCACTCCCACCTTAAATGGACCACAAATGCCCATTTAACTTGAGTTTGTGGGAAGTACTATCTTTAATCCTCCATTCCTTTAGTCTTGTGCGGTGCTTGTTTGGTTGACCAGGTGGTCCTGAAAACAGTGCCCCCCTCTTCTGTACTGCTCTGCAGCTCTGGAGGAAAATCATTTCATTCCACTGCGTTCATGAATTGATGGGATTACAAACTTCTCATCGTCTTCTTGATAAACTACGCTCATGTGAAGCTCATAGTAGACAATGCTCCTGGAGGCACACTGGCCTTCACAGTTTAGTGCTTCACCTGCCTCAGTGAGCAATTTTTCCCAGAAGACAGGAGCAAACGCAGTATTTTAAAAATATTTTGCTTTCCAACCAACCATCATTGGCCTAGCTGGTGCTGCATATGGCTGCCCGCTGCTGGACGGTGTGTGTGGGTAGATGAGGAGGATGCATTTTGTTGGGGTTCACTGTGTGCTCTGACAAATGACAAACAGCCACTTTCACTTTCAAATACATGGAATCATTGAACGTTAACACATGAACTTTTTGCAAAATGCTTGGTAATTAAATTACTTAGAAATGATGATAGAAGAGCACCAGGAAAAGCAGGCGATCGTTTAAGGGTGGCTTACCCTCATATGCGGCTTCATAACACGATTTGGTTGCACGATTATGTAATTTAAAGCATTTTTTCTAGATTTACAGGATTGTCCAAAGTTAATGCAGGTAAACAAACCTGGACAATTTGCTTGTGTAGTAACATTAATATCACTTTACCACTTGCAGTTAGCGTCTAAGAGATCACGCCAATATAAATTAATACTGTGGGCCAAAAGCAGAGTGATGTTAACGGAGCTCCAGGTCCTTGTGTCCTGCTCACTCAGGTGAAAAGAATCTTTTTAAACATTCATGGGGTCACTTTGCATAATTTGCATTCCCCAGTGACAGAGACAGTGAGGAGGATTCCTGAGGCAAAGCCTTCAGCTCTCAGTGCTGGTTTTGGTAAAAATGGCCTAAGCAAGCCTTCTTGCAGCCCTGGAGCACCGGAAGGAGCACGGCACTGACGGAGCACGGTACGGACGACTAAAAAGGAAAGCTTTTTGCAGTTGGAGTCAAAGGACAATGAATTGAAAGCGAATTAATTTAGGATCTGAGGGAATAAACCCAGTGATCATACCTCAGTGACAGATCTTTTCTGCTCGTTTAGAAGCAGCCCTCAGAAGTGGATAGAAAGTGCATAAAAAATTACAAATCTCTGCTTGCGCTGCAGGAGATTATTATAACAGCCCTTGTAAGCACTACTCAAAGAAAGTACTGCAATTACTGTGCAATGTTTTAGACAGGTCTTTTACAGCTTTCTCAAACTTTAAAGGCTGTATATTTGTATTTAATACCCCAATGAGAAGTGGCAAGAAGTGTCACCCCAAGGCCAGTTGTGGCTTAACCTAAAAAATCTTAAAACGATTACCAACCACACCGTCAAGTACAATTTACACTGGATGGCAGCCAAGACTGTTAACAGCTACAGCGTTCGCAACTTCCTATTCGCCAGCAGCACAGAAGTGGACCAAAAGTTTTCCTTCAGATATTGCAATATAGTCCTGCACTTAGTTTGGTCCACTTCTGTGCTGCTGGTGGATAGGCAGTGGTGGCCTAGTGGTTCGGGCGTTGGCCCTATGATCGGAGGATCGGGGGTTCGAACCCCTTCCCAATAGGTTGCCCTGAGGTACCCCTGAGCAAGGTGTCGTCCCCATCACGCTCCTCCCAGCAATGGGCTGGCGACCTGTCCAGGGTGTGTCCCCCGTCCTTGCCCTGTGTGAGCTGGGATGGACTCCAGCACCCCCCCCGTGACCCCGCTTGGGACAAGCGGCAGAAAATGACTGACTGACTGACTTAGTAGACATGACTGGTTAGGACCTTAAAAATAGACAATGTCTACTGTTGGGTTCAATTCAATTAAAGATTTTAGCATTTCTGTTTCATTGTGCTTTCTCTTGCTCTCAGACAGGAGAGTGAGACTAGGCCAAAAGCTGAGACATTGCTCTGTTATAGAGAAGTGTGGCTAGGCCAAAACCAGGATTTTGCTCAGAGATAGAGGAGTTTGATTTGGCAGTAAGCTGGGACCCTGGACTCAGACAGAGGACTTTGACTGGGCCGTGAGAGGGGCCCGAACCAGATAGTGGAGTGCGACTAGGCCGAAAGCCTGGGCTTTGCTCTCAGAGGAGTGAGATTGGGGACAGAAGAGTGTGACTAGGTCATGAGCTGGGTTTGAAGCAGAGGAGCATCAGTAGGCCACAAGCACCCAGAAAGAGGAGTCTGACTAAACGAAAGAGGCTTAGTGACTTTGCTCTCTGAAGACTGGCCTGCATGGCGGGAACATTGAGCTGTCATGACAGAATAATTTTATTATTAATTTACTGCTTGAACTGGATTGAACGTTGTTAAGCTGCAATCACAAACTTTTTGGACACAAAAACAGACCCAAACAAAGTAACTGGTGGGATATAAGCAGGCATCGGTTGGAATGGTAGTCTATACAATAGTCACACTTTTTTTAAAGAAGGTTGTGTTCATTTAATCTTTTAATCAATTCCTTTCGCCTTTATGTGGAACAGGTTTTGATGATTCAGGTGGTCCTTAAATGTGGGGTTAAAGTGAAGAGACGAAGGGACCAGCAGTACCTCTAGAATGACAGTGCAGATGAGTTTGACACACTGGATTATGGCTTCTTGGCTTCCAGATATCGTCACCCCTCTTTCTGTGGAGTTGGGGAGGAGGTCTCCAGCCACTTGCACTTGTGCCCCTGTGCTCTGTAAATCAGAGATAAAGCCCGTAAATCAGAGGTCCACTAGGTGGACAGCACTGGTGGTCTACTTAAGGGTCTAACTAAGGGATAATTCATATATATTGAGATTCTTAAGAAATGTATCTTATGTAAGACTATATTGTTGCTATCTAAAGCCAGAGTATGAAAAATAATATTGGGAATATTTAGTCATTTTATAGTAGCTAAGGAGATGTGAAGAACCAGATATTACTGCTCATTCAGCAAAATTTGCTTACTCCTTTTGCACTTTTTGCCTTACTCAACTATTTGTTATTTAAAAAAAACAATGTTTCTTTTCTCAGTGCCTGGACATTAAACATACCAGTCTTGCTTTTGTCCAGAAAATGTCCTTATCTAGTGAAATCAAGCTAAGACGAAAAGAAAGCCAGGTCGATAAAATGATAAAGCCCCACACCATTTACCCAGGGATTCCCTAGCGACCTTATACTGACAAGCAAAGCTCATTCTCAACATGGTTGTTTGGGATAGCATGAAATGTCATTAATGACCCAGTATAAGCTCCACCTTTCTAAGGTCCTGGAATCTTCGATTAGCTTAACACATTTCCTGCCATCCACCTCCCTCCATTTCCTGCATTAGTGACCACTCCGAAGTTAGCATGACCCGAGATTCAGCATTACCTCATTCCCAGGCCGGCAGCAGAGAGGCCATAAATGCAAAATAAATGGGTTTTTACTGGCATCCAGAGCCATGAAATATGCAGTGGAGCAGGCAGTTTTAACCTAGAACACCACTCCTCAGAGGTCTTCCAGAGGAGGTAGAGGGGGAAGAAGGGAAGAGAAAGAGAGACAGTTCCCTATTTCTGCACCTCTTACCTCCCGGATCTCTTTGATTTTGGAACCACCCTTGCCGATGAGAGAGCCGCACTGGCTTGCAGGGATGACCAGCCGTAACGTGACCGGAGGCTTGCTGGTGACTGTGCCATTCGCAACGAGAGCAGTCAGGTCCTGGAATACAGAACAGGGAAGAGTGTTTGAGTGGCTATATTGTGGGTTTAGCAGACGACTTGGGACGAATGAAAATAAAGCGGTGTGACATTTCTAACCAGTGCTGAATTATGTGGTGGGCTGGGGTGCACTTCAAATCCTGCCTAAAGAGTGTAGGCCCATTGGATCCCATAGTGAATGATGAAATGGGCTGTTTGTAAAATGCTTTTGCTTGTATCTAATCATATCTTAAACACTAAACTCCTGGTGTAGTATATTTGATGGATGATGATTAAGGTTCCTCGTCGGAATGGATGCATCGGAAACGATCATTTTTAGGAAAAAATGTGTGTGCTATAAGAAAGGGCCAGATTTACAAGGTGGAAAGCCTGTTTTGACTCCAAGCCTCCAAGCCAACAAGGAGCAAACTGTCCTCTTACCCCATTAAAGAGAGCTGATCAAATCAGTTGTGACCCGGCACCACTGGGATCTGTATTTTGTGAAATTAGAACATTCTTGAAATGGAATTTGTGCAAGGACCTTGCACATCGGACTTCATGCTCGCAAAGAGCCCCTTTTCACCGACTCACAAATGAATCAATCCCTCTATTCACAGTCTGCAAATCAATGTGACCTGCCGGCTAAAGGTTATCGGTGATTGAACAAGGTCCAACTAGGCTTGTGGCTGGACTCACATCGATCTCAACCCCCATATTATAGGTAATATTTACATCTCAAGTGTTCCTTTCTAGCACCTGTCCTGGCATCTATTAGGCACGTCCAGTACCGGGCCGCCCTGGAACCAGCGACCCTTATCTTGAGCTTAGCCTTAGGCGTGACAGGAGAAACTGCAAACGGGGTCTGAGATCAGCAGTGGAGGGTAGCTTTCCATGACATTCTCCATTCCGAGGAATGGACCTGAATATCCATTAGTCAGCCGACGCAATTTCGGAGGCTCTTTCTTTAATTAAGCCGGGCAATAAATATCAGTCCGAGCCGTGGCCCACCATTGCGGCAATCAATTAGCAGGGAGCAGGACTCTTGCCGGGGTTTGAAATGTAAATAGTGGCTGCTGTCTCGCTGCCCATCAACTCCTGCTCTTGCTACGTGAACAGAATTATCATGGCTTGAGTGGGCGCCTCTGAACGGAGCCCCGACAAAGGATTTATTTCTGCGTTTAGTGTCTGCATTTGTGCCGGGGGTTTGTTTGGGAGATATTGCCTTTTGCGATTCCTCCGACGTCTACTTCTGAAACCTCCAGAGAACGGAAGGGAGGAGAGGAAAAAATTGAGACGTGCATCTGTTCCCGAAAATATGGTGGCATTTTATGAAAATAAACTGACGAATACTCAAATGTGCAACTGAGAGATAAATGATTTCCCTCCCTGCGCCTCTCCAATGCCTCGCTGGAAGATTTGCACTTTCACCTCTGTGGCAGTCTCCCCTCATCTGAGTGGGAGAGATACAGGAGTCACCTTCTGGATTTAATTTCACAATATGCTTTGTGTCTTAATAGGCGTGAACGGTACGTGTCTTCTCCCGGCACCCCTCAGTGTAATTTGAAGTGCTAGCAAGATGTCCAGGCCCACCTTCTCACCTTCCTCCTTCTAATCTACTTTCACAGCCTGGTGAAAGATAAATCATCAGTCATGATAGCAACCTCCACAGCTCTGTTCATTTATCCTGGTGGACAGTGGTGAGAGAGGCTCTGAATCTGACTTGTGATGAAACTTACAGGACGTATAATAGTGTGGCAGAAAAAAACAAAAATTGAATTCTTTTTGGTCAAATTAAGGGAATAGTTTGCTTAAGAAATCACAAACGTTCAGTCCTGGCAGCAGTGGCCGAGTGGTTTGGGACTAGGCCCCAGGATCAGAAGGTCATGGGTTTGAATCCCAGACCAAGAGATTGCTCTGAGGTACTCTTGAGCAAGGTACCGTCCTCATCACCGTCCTCATACTAAATTTATCCTAAAGAGGACCTGGATGTGGTTAGAACTAGATGCCTTTACAGAAACAGTTTGGGTATTGACCCAAAATTGACCTAAACTTGTCTTGATTGATCAAATACAATGCGAATATATTGAGACACCCATCCTTTCTCCATATTTTTCATTGGGAATGAGGCTCTATATTAATACGCTATATGAAAATAATACAAAAATTCTGTAGATGTAGAGAATGGTGTCTAATAATGGGACTGAACTGGGCAAAAGGCAGCAGTTTGCCCCCATAAACCTCCATTAGGTGACAAATGTGATGTTTCTCCAGGAACAACCCAACACTCTCCCATTGATTTGAGCAGCGGTGACTTCCAGGACCAGTAGGTGCCCTGAGGTACCCTCGAGCAAGGTACTGTCCCTGCCACTGCTCCCCGGGCACTGAACATGAGGATGCATTTCATTGTGGTTCACTGTGTATTTCACAATGACAAACAGTCACTTTCACTTCACTTGATTAGTCTCAGGGTAGATAACCCACGGATTCTTTAAGTCATCCCCAAGATCTGAGGAATATTTGAGCTTCGTTTTCATGTTTTTCATGTTTCTTTCCTGTAAGCTATAAAGGATCAGCACACTCCTCTGATTCTTCTTGCTTGTGAGGATTCAGCATTTGGTTACAAAACACCATTCCAATCATTCCTTTGTCTTCTTTCTGCTTTCCAAATAAAAAGGCCAAGTCAAGCCTGTGAAGCCAGACAAGCTCCTGAATAGATCTCCTTGTAAAACTCTGAGCGGTAATGTGCATCATGTGCTTGGCACAAGCCAAACCTTGGTTGTCACCTCCAGGGTTTCTATGACAACTCCTTCCTTTCTGGGCATGGCGGAACAAGGCAGGATCGAAGCAGGGTGGGGGAAAAGTGTGTGTGTGTGTGGGGGGGGGATTCCCAAACAGCTGTTTAATGAGCGGCGCCCTGCCTGGTGCAACACGATGTAGAGGAAATAATGGATTTCTTTAAGGCACTGAGGCAGAAAGGCAAGGATCTTCACAGAGGCACTGTTGAGGCAGAGGAATTGTTAGGGCCCATCGGGAGGGGGGGACTCATTCTCTACGTTTGGAGGACAGGAATAATGCACGGTGATTTGACTGACAGCTTGGCACGGTTTGGGAATTGGGAGTGTGTTTTTGCATTGTAATGGTAAAGTCTAGGCACTTTATCTTTTTAATACATCTATTGAATTAAATATGCGTAATGATATAGTCACACAATGAATTACACTGACTAAGTCTTCAGAGACATGCTTCTGCTTGTGATGCATTATTCAGTTTAAATAACGATCCCAAAACTTCTACAATCTCCCATAAAAACATTCAAACTCACCTGAACTTTAATCTCTTTGTGATTAATTTTATGCAAAGAGACGGATATTTAGTAAACGTGTGTGACTGAAGGAAAATCAGGCCATTTCATGTACATGAAAAGTGAAAGAGACAACCCTTGTCATTGCGAGGTCACAGCACAGCACATTTTAACCCATGCACACAAACACCGTGCAGCAGTGGGCAGCTATTGAAAGCGCCCGGGGAGCAGTGACGGGGACGGTACCATGCTCAAGGGTACCTCAGGGCAACCTACTGGTGAGGGAACTGAACCCACAATCTTCTGATGCAGGGGCAACTCCCTAACCACTAGGCCACCGCTGCCCCTTATATTAAATACATTAAATATTCATTTGTATACCCAGTCAACGCTTTTGACACAAATTCCAAATGCTCTGATAAAACCGACGATTCGACTGCTTTAAATTCTCACATCTGCCATCTTTCCCATCCAAGCTCAATTTGCAGTGTTTGGAAAGGGTCTAGTCGCCATTTCCCCGAAAAACACGCATA
>CM029393.1:7864892-8002392 GCA_017165825.1 Hepsetus odoe | reverse complement strand
GCAATGAGAGGCTGGTTTTCATTTAATTGCAGGGCTGCAGTGTGAAACAAGCAGCCTTCTGAGAAACATCCTTACATGCACTGTACAGTCACCATTAGTCTGATGTTTGTTTCCCAAACAAACCTATCGGCCACATATGAATTCGTTTCCAAAAATATAAAACTCCTCGTTACTGCTTCCCTCATTAAAAGTTAATTAGTCCACTGCTATGTGTTGTGATGTGGACGGCTTGATTGGGTAGATTGTAGTAAACGTTATGTAACAGAATGGATTATAAATTGTTTAAAAACAGTAAAAACAGAGATATTTTCTTCTCGGAAGGGTGCCAAATGTCAGTCATAACCATTTTGACACTAAATTAACTCGCCGCTATTTCTCTCATTGACGGATGAAGCGGAGAGCGCCTGCAGCTCCGAACTACTGAGTGCCAGCTGACAGCAGGCTGTCCGGACTAAAGAGCTAAACTGGGCCTGTTTTCTTATGAAACACTGATAAATAAAAAGCAGGCATGCCATTATCATTGTGTTGCAAATGTACAATCCTAAAAACAGCAATGCTGCAAATATTTCTAGAGGAACCGCATCTGGTTCCTTATAGCAGATCCTGTGCTGTTCGGTAGTTCTCAAGTAGAACAACTCGAAATGTTTTCAGATCAGTTCCATAATATTTTGGAACCTTAAATTTATCGTATGCTTTGACTGTAGCTTTCAGGGCGGCACGGCGGTTAGAGGTCACAGTAAGAAGGCTCTGGGTTCGATTCCAGAATTTAAAAGACTTTAGGCGGACATGAGATGCTTTACTACCTCCCAGGTCAGTCAGTCAGTCATTTTCTGGGCTGCTTGTCCTAATTAGGGTCACGGGGAGTGCTAGAGTCCATCCCAGCTCACACAGGGCGAAGGACGGGGACACACCCTGGACAGGTCGCCGGCCTATCGCAGGGAGGAGTGAACCGCCGGGACGGCACCTTGCTCAAGGGTACCTCAGGGAAACCCACCGGTAAGGGGTTCGAACCCACAACCTTGTGATCCAGGGCCAATGCCCTAACCACTAGGCCACCGCTGCCCTACTGCCCAGGTGTAAATGTGTTTGTCATCCAAGCAATGGACCAACAAGCTGTCCAGGGTTCTTTCTCTGCTCTTTTGCCCTTTGACTGCTCGGGAAGGATCCTGTGACTCTGGTTAGGATATGGCTCAGAAAATGGAAGATTCATGGGAAAGATCACGATGGAAAGTAACTTGTGTTGGAAAAGGTACATAATTCAAACTGAACTAAGAGATGGACCAGGCTGTGGGCAACTACTGAAAGTACGGTGAAGCGAAAATGAATCATTACTGAGCATCCATCCCTTAAACCATTCTCCTCTGAAGAAAGCGCAAAGAATCAAATCCTAACATTTATCACAATTATTATAATGTCTGCTAAATGTTTGGAAAGGTCATTGTTGATGCTTCATAGATGTGTATTAAATCTAATTTCCAACTATTAAATATGCCTTACTTTTCCCAAACCTATACAGGGGCTTGTCCCAAACCCAAAGGTTCATCACACAAATACACATTTATAGATAATCTATTGGGGTCTGTCCTAATAAAAGGCAGAGGTGGCCTAGTGGTTAGGTGCTAGGCACCAAGATCAGAAGGTCATAGGTTTGAACCCCAGATCAGTAGTTCATCCTGAGGTCCCCTTGAGCAAGGTACTGTCCCCATCACTGCTCACTGGGGGCTGGACATGGCTGTCCATTGCTGCAACTATAACTAATTTCAGTCTAAAATGCCAATTTGGCCTAATAAATTGCAAATCATGCTCTTTGGTGACTTGCTAGAGGTTAAAAATGAGCCAAAATTCATTCATGCTTATGTAGAGATCCACCTTGAAAAGTCATGATTAGTGTGATTAGTACTTAATATGGCTTTTTTGTTCTTGCGAGAACAATAGTTGAGCAGGTGTTTGAGCACTTTTAGCAAAGACAAACGAATGCCTGTCCTGAAAATGATGCTCAGTAGTGCAGACCCTGATCCATCTCCGCTGAATTGTGGCGTATCAGTCACAAGCTTAACTCCATCATGCTCCAGCTCGCTGTAAGCCAGCGTCTGGTTCTTCTCCTGGGGGGTTTGCACGGCGTTTGTGTGAGTGGAAGGCAATACACTGGCGAAAACCCAGCAGGCTGATTCTGAAGACAGAGCCTCCGTGTTGCAAATGATTCTGTGTGAGCCAAGGACGTGCCAACACAGTGTGTATATGAGTGTGTGTATGAGTGCTGCAGGACCTAGAGTTAGCGAAGAGTGCAAAGCTCACACATACACACACACTTACAGCATCTCTACATTGCATGTTAACGATAATGGGCTTCGCTGTTATGAAATCGCCACAGACAGCTCCATTCATGCTGCCTTCAGGGATAAACAGTGTCAACCAGAGTATTAGAAGATATGAAATGAGAAATGGAATGAATTCCCATCATTACTGTAAACGACAAGGATTAATTGGGTGGTTTGATGTCAAACACCTTAATGGTCAATCGCTGTGATTATGCTGTACATGGCAGACTTTTAACCTGGGGGTCCAGTTTGAACAACACCAATAAAACAAGTCTCTCCGGTGCACTATACGACCAAACGTAACAGAGAATCAGCCGCATAAATATCAGGCAGATGTGTGAGTTTCACTACATTATTGTATAGGAAAATCAGAACAGTTCAGCTCCTTCAACTTCTCCCCAATTTAACCAGCAATCCAGGACTGCCCAAATCAAACAACACCAGCATCCCAAAGTAATGCATTAGATCAATGTTAATAGTTCTGTAAACCAAGAACAAATGCTGTTTGGAGAGTCAAATCTACAAGAAAGCCCAAACAGATCTGCTCTTGATTGTTAAGGCTTGAAGAATGAATGCAAACATCAGAACGAGAAGTCTGGTTTCTCTAAATAAAATGGCAAAAAAAAAAAAAGAAAATCACCCTGATTGAGCTTACCCTCTGTTCAGAAGTACAACACCATGGCTGAGTACGTCCCGCTCAGACTTATTTTGTTTCAGAGTAAAACTTTATTTGAGGACTTTGAAATGTAGAAATTAAAGCCTCCTTTGCCAGCAGTGACCTAGTGGTTAGGGAGTTGGCCCCAGGATTGAAAGGTCATGGGTTTGAATCCAAAACCAGTAGGTTGCCCTTAGGTACCCTTGAGCAAGGTACCGTCCCCATCGCTGCTCCCATTAGCATGGCTGCATGCATGGTGTATGTTGGTTAAATGCAGAGGACGCATTTTGTTGTAGTTCACACAGTCACTTTCACTTTGCAGCAGAGCTTCACATCACACTGTTAAGTCAATGGCCCTTGTTGATCCTAATGGTGGCATGCGAGTTTGCCGTGAGCGACCCGACCTGTTTAATGAAGGGGAAACACTAAACGAACATGAGTCTCATCAAGGATCATCAGCTCGCTTTACTGCGGTTTGATTTTGATGAAAAGTAAAAGCACTTCCCATTGATCTTACATTGAAATCTGGGTGCTCACCCGAAATGTCTAGAGACATAAAAACATTTTTTTTTAAGCAATAAACTTAAATGAGCATACCAGCCTTGGCCCCATAACTGTACTACACCAGAAGATGAACTATACAATACTCAGAAATACTCAGTTACTTTGTTTAAGTCAAGCTTTCGGGTATCTGTACTTTACTGGAGTATTTTTCAACAGCATTTTCCTGATACACTCAAAATCCATTTTGACCATCGTTCCATCTGTGTGTCCATCAGTGCAGCACAGATGGAAGGAGACATAAGAGGGACCAAAGGGAGAGTGGACGGAGGAGAAAAGGCGTGTAATGAGTGAGATGTCCGCAATGGGAGAACTAGTAGAGACATGGATGTAAGTGCAGCAGAGGATCTTTTTCAGGAAGCTGTTTTATATTGGAGTAAGATGCTTCATTAGTCGATGAGTTTTGTTAATATGGAATGAAGTTTTTATAAACTGTGAAGACAGGGTTGTTTCTCAGGGTTGTTTTCTACACGAGAATCTGTGAACTCACGAAAAGAATGTGTGTCCACACCACTGCTAACTGCTAATGTACAGCTAAGAACATAACACCACACAGTATGTGCTATTTCTGACTGGTTTTACAAGAGGGCTGGATGGGATTAATTCTTTATCCCTGAATACTTTCTGCTGACATCGGCCCGATACTGATACCTGGTATCAGACAGGATTGATGCTTTGTGCAGAGTCATGTTTGGAGAAAGAAAAAAAAAAAAAGAAAACCCTCCTTTACATATTTGTCATCTGACATTCAAAAAAGTCAGAAGTGCACAATTGAACCAGCTAAAATGCATTCACAACTTTTTCATCATGTCTTACTGAGTAATTACATGTTATTATAATGTAACTACATTGAAATAATGCAGCAGATGGAATAAGAGGTTAAACTAAGAGTTTTCCAGCTTAGTTCCAAGAAAAAGCACCGTTACGACGAACGACAAACACATAAAATGCAAATAACGTGCAAAAGCTCAGAGATGCTCACCTTGCCTATGATGCTTCCGACCTCCTGCAAGACAGAAAAAAAGGACAACATGAACTAAATGTCAGGATATTGATTGGAGCGCTCCTCCCTGGACATCTGTCCATGGGTTTGGATGCCTGTGAGCGAGGCCCGGCCACGACTATAACAAACCCGTTCGATCACTATCCAATGAGGCCTTGGCTCCCCCCTGAGGAATGCCAGCCATGTGCGCATCAAATCCCTCCACTTGGTTTTAGACCTACCATGAGCTGGAGATTATGATGAATTCATGATGCAGCTATGAGTTCATAGGAATAAATGGAAGGAAATCATCTTCTTTTATAATTAAATATGAGGCAATGCTGGAGCATAATCTGTCAGAGAAGACTGACAAGCTGACTTCTGGTTATCCTTCAGGAGCTGGTGGATCTATTATTAGTATGGTTTTCCAACCTTGCTGTCAAATCAGAGTGCAATTGAATGCCTGCTGGAGCAATAAAAACACGGTATATGTTTTTTCCTCCTAGATTCATCCTCAGAAAGTGACACATATTCACTCCGCCTTGAACCCACGACAACTTTAGCTGGTATGATGCAAGTATGTCACAAGGTGGTTTTAATCCGCATACCAATAATACGCTCTTATTTTTTAATGGTGTATGAATATTTGATTCAAGGACTTTTGTTTTTAATTACACGCGAGTGAAAAATGAAGCTTACCATCTGCGCGGGACTAACGGCGTGTTGTACAGCACCAGTGACATGCATACATTTAATGACATGCAAATGGCCAGCTTGTGAACTATTTTCCAACATGTAAGCCCGGAGAGAAGAGATGACCTTAAGTCAACTGTGAAAAATCTAATGCCGACTCAACTGTACTAGCAGACCGATGCTTTAGCGAGAAGAGACGATCGGTTTCCTCAAACCCAACGCTGTTCGAGGAATAGAACGCTAATATGATGGTGACTAGCGGTGACCACTTATCTTGATCTTATTTGCATAACCTTAATGTCAGACGGAGTTAAGTATTCATTTAAAATCCATTAGAGCTAAGCGACTAGGGTGAGTTTCCCAAAGGCGACGCAAGACAAGAATCTTTCAGAGACCATTGGCAGTACAATATGTGGAGCCTCTACTGTTAGATGTTGCTATTTCAAGATGTGTTTATACACACACACACACACACACACTCACACACACACACGTATCCTACCTTGCCATGCATGAGCAACCTGAGGGTGAGAGTGACGTTCATGCCTCCGTCTCCGAAATCCTGCTCACAGTTCATTCTGGCTGTGGAGGCGGGCCCAGGGAGTCGCATGAAAGAAGCAATGTAGATGATGGAGCAGTCAGGGGAGGGGGACACAAGGTTTTCTTCTTATTCTCCTTCACAACACTGGAGGTGAAGACAGCACAAGAAAGATTAGGCCATGTTTAGCAGGTCTCTGTACTCAGCTACTGCTTTCACATTTGGTTAATGTTGGTCCTCTGAGCAGTTTGTAGACTTCAGGTTGGACGCATAAATACATTTCCAGTGTTACACCCACTTTTAAAATCCCAAAAACGTGTGGAATCAGTGTTTTCAATCATAGGAAACCAATGGGCTTTCAGACCATTAGAAATGGGTTCAAATGATCTAGTCCTGCATGACTTCATGGCTTTCAAAAGACAGACAGAACACGAGGTAAAAAGGAAGGAATGCAAAACACATCCAAATCCATCCATCCTTTGTCCTTACCAGGGTGCTGGAGCCTATTCCAGTGTAGATCGAAGGGGTGGAGAAACACCCTGGTCACCAGTACATCCCAGATAAACACATCCATCTCCGTTTTTACCGTGATGGCATGGGCTCTAGCGTTCCCATGATCCTGGTTAGGATAAGCAGCTCAGATAGTGATGGATCAAGGCTTGGATGGATTTTGAATGTATTTGCTCAACTTTGGCTAAATAAACCATGTTTAGTTAAAAACAGTATCATCATGTACAAAGGTTTGAAATATTTATGGATAAAATTGATCAAAACCGCTACCTACAAAGTACAATATGTGTTTTATGTGTGCCTTTTAAGCAGCTAATGCATCAGTTGAGCTGTAAGTAATATAAAATGCACCCATTTCTTCAATGCTAACATAGTACTGCAAAACCCATAGATTGGGAAGAAGACCTTGAAGGGAGGCAACCAGAAAAGTAAACTTTTCTACAATTAATATTGCTATTAAATAATAATAATAAAAAAAAACAAACAAAAACCATAAAGCCATGAATTAAGGCTAGATTTTTAATAAGATTGGATCAGGTTCTTTATTCAGATCTGGCACTTTCTATTGACATTGGCTTGATACCAAGCACCGACCTGGTGCCAAATCTAGTCTCGAATTCAGATTTTTCTGTATGAATTGCAAATAGGAAACAAACATGTCATGAAAGGAAAGAACTAAAGTGGATGTTCATATGAAGCCCTGGCAGTTTAAGGGGTTAAAACGCACACCAGTAATTTATAATGATTTATTAATGATTCTTCTGTGTAAATATTTTATTTGATGACTGCTTCATCCTTAATTGCAGGCGAACGGAAGATTAAATGGACCATTTGCATGAAATTAAACGAGCGTGTGTACACCGACTATTTGAATTTACAAATCTAAATTTAATCATGCTCTAAAGGCCAGCATGTCAGTCAAGTGTCCGAGGGACATCGGACACAATCAGCCAAAAAAGCCAATTAAATAAGCTGTGTGGCAGCCAAATGTTTCTCTAGTAAATAATGACTTTTAATAATAATAAAGCTAAAAAATACACTGAACCAGACTCAGTGTCTTTCCTCCCATGTCCAGTCATCTTTTTCGTCTGATGTATACCGCTACCCTACACTGGAACGGGACCATATTTTTCTACAATTTGGAGTCTTTACACTTACACCATTCAGCATTGCCTCCAATTCATGGACCAAAACACGGCAATCAAATGTACAGAACATCCGACCACGCCCAGAAGGTTCTCAGATTCTCAACCTGATCAGCAAATTCATTTTTTCCTTTTTTTTTTTTTTTACAAACATTCACAATGAGCTTTAAAGTCATCCATTTGCATCTTTTTCAACAAAAGGTCAGTATTTCTGAGTCAACAATGGGAGCAAAATTTGCAAACTTCTGGTCTCAGCCTCGAGCCCTGACTCTTATATTTCTGAATGAGAAAGAATGTTGGATTTGAGCCCAGCGATGCCCTTTAATTCAATCCAGTACAGAAAAACAGGTTATCGCTCACCTTAAACTGGTCCTTAATGTCTATCTCTAGCAACGGTGATGCACTGTGACATGTGCCAGCTGTTATTTGGGCTCGGATGGTAAAATGAAAACAAAACATAGCACAACGTTTATGACGATGTTGTGGAGAGCTGACAGATGTAATGAGGCATTTTGTGGCACAATAACACTACAGGCCACAGGCCTCTTGAAATTAAGTATCGCCATTGTGCCCCATAAACTGGAGAGGCTGGGTAAGGGTTGCCTGGGAAGGCTACTCCAGTGACTTCTGCATCGAATGTCCTGTCAAGCATACTGGCACTCAGAGGGGAGTAAGGGAATACGTCAGGTTCCGGGAGTCGGATGTGTCATGACTATGAGGTAATTGCAGGTTGCATCTACATTAGCCGCTTTCCTCCCGAAACCCCTTGAGATTTCTGCAGGAATGAGCTGGCTGCTTTTCAAAGCTCTGTCAAAAAAAAAACACCAGTGTAAATGGTGCAAAATTACCATTCAGTCAGAGACTGGATGCCCTGTGATGCTTGGGTATGCCATCAACTTAAAAGCAGTTGCAATAGTCAAATATCTAATTTGCAAAAGAAATTGCCAGAAAGCTGGTGCTGAGAAAAGAAGATGCAATGGATGGAAAACAAACAGCAGGTAAAATAACAAAAAAAAAAAAAAAAAAAAAAAAACACCACAAAGAAAATTTCAATCCACTTCACCTGAATGGTCTAGTTCAACTTGACTAAGCACTAAAACATTATATTCTAGCCTTCTAAAGATCCCGGGATGAAGCTGGATGCACTGTAATTTAAAAATTAATTGCCAAGTCTGTTAAAAGCTTAAGGGAGAATAAATAAGCTCTTGGCGCCGATGTGCCACTTGTGCCAAATAGGACAAAAGGAAGGAAGAGAGGGAAAAATAGAGGCCGCTCTGGCAGACATCACACATGCTACAGACGCGGCATCTCTGCATGCTAATGAGGATCTTGCTTGGTGTTCCTGATAAGGTACTAAGGCGTGTGCCCCGACACCTGTCTGGCCTCAGTAAAACCCAGATTCCAGCACTTTTGACGGGTCAGAAAAGTCACAGGACAGTTTAATTGTGGGCTCTGTGTCACGCCTGCTCAACCAGAGCTACAGACATGCATGTTTGGAGCGGTTGTCAGGGATCCTTAATTTTAATCCAAAGGACAAGTCTGCCAAATGAGCGAGGCTATGGGAAAAAAAAAGAAAAAAAAAAAAAGTAGGTCACAAATTTGATGCTGGCTCAGAAATTAAAAGATGATTCGTGTGAGCTGCATTGGTGATGAAGCCGGCCTGTCTGAGTGGGAGGATGGGTGGGGGTTGTCTTGATGGTGGGGGTTAATAGTCTGTCACTCAGTTTGTCATGTCTGAAAGTGGGGGACATGTTTGCATCATTCCTCGCATGTGTTTTTTCTTGACCAATTAAAAAGACTTTTTCTAGGAGTGATTGCACAGAGAGACACAGAGCCCGATGGTCACACCTTGAGAGATCTGTAGACGTCAAAGCCTGAGGCATGAAATGTCTGCTTTTGCTTCAGCATCCCTAATTGATGCGAAGTGCTGGCACTGTCTCCTCATTTGGACGTGATAAAACACAGTGCTTAATGAAGAGCAATGGGCACCGATTAAACAACTTTCCTGTGTCCTGCAGTGACTTGAGGGCACCTCACTTTCCAGACTGGCAGTAATGGACAACAGCCAAGCTGTAAGAAGCTCAGAAACACCCGCGCCCTGGGGAGCTCGGTGAAAACAGTGCCGTCTTAGACGTGAAATCCCATCAAATCCCAGCGTCCAAGCCCAAAACTGAGGTTCTCATTGAAACTAATAATCAGGGGACATCACCTAACTCCAAAATGTATGACAGATGATCAAATTTAGACTTTCTGATGAAAGTGTAGTAGATTTTGTGAAAATAGACACGACAAACCTGCTACTTTTTAAACATTTCATTTCAAGCTTCTAAAGATACAGGTTTAAAATGCAGTCTGAGACACTGAGAAGGACAAATGAGTTCAAAATTGAATTTCTTGTCAGAACTAATAAGCAAGAGAGCTATACCTCGCTGCAAAATGTATGATGGTTGATCGATCTTGTTAGTCATTTTTTGGACTTGCAGGATCGGCCGCCCAACTCGAGATTGATGTGGTGTTCAACCTTGAAACAGTTGCCTGCTTCTCCACACACTACTGCTTGAACATGCTCAAGCAAGGGCCATGGTGAGGTTCTATTTGCATGGTCCTGCGATTGCTTATAAGCCCACCTTCTCTTCAAAGGACAGCTCACATATCACATCTTGCAGCCAAGGTTGCATACTCTAACGTGGCAGGTTTATGCATGCCTACTCCTCAATCCTCTTCACCCCTGAACCCCACAATGGTGCGTTCCACCCATACTGCCATGCACTGTTACAAGAGACCTCCATGTCCAAAAAGGGGGGGCTGGGGGAATGAACAGGTGCCTAGATGGCCATTTTATTTCCATCCCCAATCACAAAGTATTGATATAGGCCTTCTTTTTTATCGTGGAGGTGGAGGAAAGGAAGCAGGGTTTACAGAGCTGTGATGAGAGAAGATTGCGATGTTTGCCGAGCAGATTTCCCTCCGAGGATTCACACTGGAGGCCGGATTAATTTCAACGATTTGGGCGTGGGAGGGAGGGGGATTTCTTGTGGGTGTCCATCAGCATGCACAATAGAACTTATCACAAACCTTTCATCGCAATGGGAATGAATCACCCGGATGCCTCCAAAATGGCGCATAGGACGGGGTTAAATTCCTCATTTTGTTTCATGCCTGTTCCAAAACATGCACTAGTGTTTCGTTGGTTATGGTGGGCTGCTGAACCCTTGAATGATTCATGGCCTGTCTCTGGGGTTCAGCACTAGCATTGCCATCATTCCCCCATAATGGTCAAACAACTCTTCTTGAGTTTCGAAAATGGCTGGCCTTGGCTGGTATGATGCAAACAGCTGTATTGCTGTTTATTGACATGCTGTCTGATCATGCGGTTAAAGGGGATAATCTTCCCCAAAGAACCAATGAAAAGAGGCTACTCTGAAGCCTTCATTGCTTAGAAAATTGGCCTTTAAATCATTAGGAGGCGCTTTTTCCCCTTTCTCTTGTTGAATCCAAGCACATCAGATATGTAGCAGATATATAAATCTTTATTTAGTATGTGCATATTAGATTTCATTAAAGTTGAAGTCATTATCAAACAAGCTTTAATTTTCCTCTAGGCTTTATTGCCTGGCAACACTTGGGTTTAACAGTCCTTTTATAGGGCAATGACTGATTGCCTTACAGGATTTCACTGTTAGTTATACAGTATTTAATAGCATCTAGTTTAATAGAAAATACTCACTGGTGAAAAAAATGTTTCTTTTTTATATGTAAGGTCCCTTGAAATGATTAATAGGCATTCTTGATCATTAAGTGGCAAATTCATTTTAACTACTGCTGCAAATGTTTTGCAAACAGACACAAAAATAATGAGTGCTGTCCCATAATGTCAGCATTAGCAGTGTTGTGGGTTCACCTAAAGTGTTTAATTAGACACATCCTTGATCAAACGGACCATTTTGCGAGTGCGTTTTATGCTCCGAAGCTGTTGGAAGTTTACAAAAGGCCTGATAAGCATTTGACACAAAGCGGACATTTCTCTGAGCATCTTTGATCCACTGGACAGTGGTTATGTAGAGCACTTCTGGCCAGCCGTGATGTCATGGTGACGCATGCAAGCTGACTGAACTGGCACATGTGGGCACCACACACACACACACACACACACCTGCTTCGTCACTCCTCCTATAGTGATGCTCATGATCACTATAATTATGCTGAATGTAATAGTATGGGTGCAGCGGAGGGCTCAGTTCTGAAGTGGGCACTCTGTGTTGGACTGTTCTGGCTTAAGTACAAAGCAGTCAAGCTCAATTTGCTCTTTTATGACTTATCCTCACTCATGGCAAGTGCATCAGTCTGCCACATCAATCTGAGACCATCCGTGGCTCGCAAGGACTAAATAGCACAAACGTAAGAAGGAATTTCTCAAGTGGCATTCGCAATCGGTGGATTTTCTGATCCCCAACTCTTTAAATCTATTCCCCCACCTGCACCTTGGCCACCGCAACAACCTAAAGGTCAATAAATGCTACTGCGCATCCCAGCAAGGAGGAGAAATGGGACCATTGTAGGGAATCAAAGTCATTTTGCGGTTAAAAGCCTTCAAGTGTATTTCCATAATTACGACACTCCGGCTTCTTTGGATTCATGGAGATTGTGGGTCCTTTCAAGGCTGCCTCGTGTGGAGAATTGTGGGCCGACTTCAGAGGGAAACTAAAGTGCCAGTGCTTTTTGTTGCTGTGGTAATATTTACTCTATCTCCCTCTTTCTCTTTCTCTCCTCTGAAAAGAGCTGAGTACACAATGCTGGCGAGTGGAAGGAAACATTGCGGATCGAAAGGAGCTGTGGAGGATGATTGACAGCCAAAATGGCACATGTGACCTTGGCCACTTGAGGGCCTCGTGTCCAGCCGAGATTTATAAGGGGGCCTGGAAGCTATGCATAGCAGGGAGGGACGAGGGGGAGGGGGCTGGACAGGGAATGCAGCCTGGTGCATTGGCGCCCACCGTACAGCACAGTGCTGAACTCGCAACAAGGCGCCACATGTGGAAAACAGGCCATACTGAATATCCGGTGCCAAGATTTGGGTACAATCGCACACAGACACACACTCAGACAGAAACAAATAAGCAGTTGGAAGGACAAAATGGATTTGAGTGCTAGGCGAATGCCCTCTGCTGAGGCGCTTTACCAATTTTCCCCCTCTAGGTTTAGAAATCGGGGGACTTTGTGTGATACACACTCAAAAACAACAACAACAACAACAACAAAAAGCACAAATCAGTTAAGATCAGATCGAAGGGCTGAACAAGCTGTTCCAGAAAAACAGAATAAATAAAAATACTCCACTGTTTTTACCACTTTACCACTACTAATCAGCAGCACAAGTCAGATGGGAAAGAAAAAAAAAATCTATATCTTTGATGGAGAACAAATCAGGTTGAGCAAAGCTGACAGATGCTGGCATAACTCACCAGGCCCTGGTGGAGTGCACACATAAATCCAGACTGAGGGACAGTCCTGTCAAGTCAAATCCTTACTTTAATCATTTAATAAAACAGAGAAACAAAAATTGTCTGCGACCTCCATTCGCAATGAATCCGAGTCTCAGTTTGCACTGAAAGAAAGGGGGAGCATTATTCAAATGTCTGGCACCACAAAGCATTTGAATGTCAGCATTTGAGAACGCATCTCCGATACCACGAGCTGCACAGACGGCAGGCCGGAACCGATATGACACCACGCTAATGTTGTTTGGAGGAGGCAGATTTATCCATGTCCTGTTTCAAGGATATTGATCCTGCATGACCATATTGTCCTCTACTGGACAATCTCCCATTTCAGTCATACATATAACGAAACACGGCTGAAAGGTCAAACGGCACAGCAAAATATTGTCTGATGCTTTCTTTTCTTACGATGTAATCCTACTGGACGCATGGACGTGCACCAGTTGGTCCAAATTGCCAGTCGGCCCTCAAAAAGACTTGACCGAGTTAGCGTGTGTGGCTAGAAGAGATCTCCAACTAAAGAAAGAAAGAAAAAAACCCGAACACAGGCTGTCTTTGTAGTGAGAGCCACCAAAATCAGACTTCAGGCTTAAGAATCACAGAGCTTCTGGTGACCCTGTGCAAGGCATGACTCAAGAACGCTTGGGCCTGGATTAAAGAGGGCAGGGGATATGAGGTAAAGGTGCAGTGCGTCTGCTCCAGTCTCTCCATAATTAATCCCAATTATTCAGGGCTTGAAATGAATGCACGGCTCTGTTTGTCGGGTAATTAGTGAAAGTATTGCCTACTTTCTGGTGATTTTTCTTCTTTTAGAGCTACTGTACTTGCAGCTTGTTTAAATACATGAGTATAATTACACAGTTACGAGTATAAACAGTTATTTGGAGACAAAGTTAGAGAAGCAGAACTGTGTTCGTTTGGACACGTGCAGAGGAGAGACGAGGAGCTTATCAGAAGAAGGATGTTGAGAGAGAGAAAGAGGAGAAGAGGAACACCAAAGAGGAGGTTTATGGAAGCAGTCAGTGTGAAAGAAGAAGATGCAGAGTAGAGGAAGAAACGGAGACGGATGATCCACTGTGGTGACCCCTAACGGGTTCTATGGGTTCTCTAACAAGACAATTTTCCAATGACAAAAATCGAAAGAAATATATTCTCCTATACAAACACGGCATCGATTGGGATCAAGCTGACGATCGCACACAGAACTTTAAATTCTTGAAAATATCTCTAACATTTGTGTGATTTTCCAAAATTGCTTAATCTGTGCCATTGAATCTTTACACATCTCTACTTTGAGGTGTCAATCCCACCCCCTAACCACCATCTCGATGTCCCAACAGTTTTGCTCATGTCTCAACTTGCAGCGGTCCCATCTTGTCTCAATTTTTTCTCATTTAGTGAGAAAAGCTCCAGCTGAGAGTAGGCGCTGAATTAAATTTGTTCGGTGATCTGGCTAGGCTGGGAGTACGAGGGCTGAGTAGGTATTTAATGAGTAGAGGCAATAACCTGGAACTTTTTCTCTCGCTCGCTCTCTCTCTCTCTCTCTCTCTCTCTCTCTCTCTCTCGCTCTCTCTCTCTTCTTTTTTTGATTTAATTAGATGCTCCACAAAGGCAGTGCAGTTATTATCCTTCCTGGGCCCTGGCAGCGGGTGTGGTTTGCCCAGCAGGAAACTCCATTTCCACTCTTCTACGCCAAGGTTTTCTTCCACCTTGCTCTACCTCTCAGGCACTGCCTTGCTGGCTTTCTCCACTTCAACTCCTGAGAAGGTCACCGGGCAGAGAATATTGGCTGAGGGAGAGAAAAAAAAAAGTGGGGGGGGCATATCGTCTTGTTTTCTCGTTTGCTGTTTGTGACCCCGGATCTGGTATGGCCCAGGTGATGGAAGCGTAAATAAAGTGGGGATTGAAAAAAGGAAAAGGAAATAAGCAAAAGCTCTGAGTGCCTGGTAGGAGGGTTATTGGGTTTTTTCCTGTTTTCTTACTTCCATGCTGATGAGCTGATAAGATGCTGGGGGGGTTCTTGTTGTGAATTTTGTCATGAACTCATTAGATCCCCCTTTGGACAGAGCACTTTACGTCAATCTGTGATCATTTCTTTGGAGAAGTGTGGAAAAAAAAACCCATGAAGATAAATCGGGCGAGGTTTTTATGTGTGTACGTGCATCTTCAGGATCTCGGCTGAAAGATTCTCTTTCTTGTTTCCTGCATTACACAGAGATTAGTGGGGGGAAATCTAACTCTTGATGAGCAAACTCGGGTCGTGAAGATGCAAACTGACCCAAATACATAATATAGCTCCGCCACTGCGCTTCTTCCATTTGAATCTAGGCGGGTTTGGAAGCCTTCGTTATTCGGTTTTCTAGTTTTTCCAAGAGGAGGGGTTCGAGACATACGAGCCTGGGAGGGACGGCTCTCTCCAGGGACAGATATGTGTCTTGGACATGCTTGGTTTAGGGACCTGACGCCTGGGACTAGTGGAGCGTGCTGCTAAAACAACAGAGCGTGCCACCCACACCCTCGACACTGCAGTGGATTCCGGCACTGCGGCCCTGAGGCAAAAGGCGGAAGGCTTGGGAATATTGGGGAAGGGGGTGGGGAGTAAAGTACCGAAGCAGGGTTTTGTCAGCTGCACAAGCAGAGAGGTTTGGGCGTGTGCCTCTGATCTTGGGGAAGCTCCTCAGCTGTTCCAGGCTGGACAGCTGGAAGCCGGCAGGGGGTAGGAGGGGGTACTATGGTATTGGTGAGGCACTTCAGACAAGCCCCTGGAGCCGTCGGGAGACAACTAGACACCAAGCTTTTTTTAAAAAGCATACTTCATAACTAGGGTGCAACAACAGGCAATCTCCTATCCCCGCCCACTGATTCTATTCCTCCTGCCCGATAAAGCCTGATGGTTCCTACTAATGGCACCTGTAAGGGGTCAAAAAAGAAAGTTCAAATTTAAAAAGTGGGGTTTTGGCCCTCGCAGGTACCATTAGTAAGTACCACCAGGCTTTAGAATGAATATTTTTCACTGCATTTAGTAAAGCACTAGAATTTCAAGTAGCACATAGGAACGGTTGTTGTGCTCCAAGCTATATAATCACTTTCTCAGCCACAGATTAAAGGCGCATTTGATCCACAAATCATATCCGAGTTGACTGCCTGTCACTGCCTGAGAAAATGATTTTTAAGTTGCTACATGTATCTGAAAAGAGCCCACTTGTTTTTTCCTGGGTTTGATTTGTCAAGCTTTCATCATCTGGCGAGGCTATAAATAGACCCCATTGAATGTTTTACTTCAGGACCAGGACATTAAGATTCTTTTCTTCTCTGCATATGTGGCTTGAACAGGAGAAATTAAAAAATAATCTGCTTTTTATAGAAAAATATTTTTAGATTTTTTAAAAAAGTAACGCGTGAGCCTGAGATCTAGGACCCCCCCCCATTTAAACCGAACAATTTTGAATAATTTAACACAATGGAAATTTCTGACCACTAAATAGAAATAATCCTCAACTGTTTCTAAGTCTTTTTAGATTTAAGCAAATTTGGGTCACTGAGAATGTCTGGAACTGATGGAAAGTAGAATCTTTTAAAAGTTTCCACTTGAATTGTGTGATAAATAAGCAAATACTATAACAGTAAATTAAGAAAAACCATTTCATTTTTCATCCAAAAATGTATGAAATGTATGCATTAAAAAAGAAAAGACTTCCAAACAGATGAATGCACAATAGTGGACTTTTGGCATTTAGATTAGATTAAAAAATAAAAATAAACGTCTTTTCCCCTCTAGCGTTAAGACAGATCTGTGGAATCCAGACACTACAACCAACACTTTTAAAGGTGTGAGCACTGTAGTTGAAGAGCTGCTCTGATGAACTACAGTGGTCATGCTCTCTCAACTTCCCCTCAAGGTCTAATGAGGTCTATAGGGAGTCAGAGCTTCTCAGGACACTCGGCTCCCTGACCTCTGCATTTCTGTTCTCTTTCGAGAGAGCCATGGACACAATTAGGACCAAAAGCCCTCACCAAACAATTAAGAATCAACGCAGGATCTTGCATGGGGTTAATTGTATATTGCACTGCCTGTCGGTTTCCACAGCATCTTGCTAACAGATATTAATAGTGGACCAGAAGCTCTGAGCATTTTCATCCTTTTATCGATCCCGATTGCCACTGTTTTCAGTACAGACTCATTATTTCCTCCTCTGGTCTATCTGAAAGAATGATTTATAGTGCTAATTATTGGACAGTTTTCCTTAAACTGAAAAGGACAGATGTCAAAGGTCATTTGATATCTGAGTGTAGACTTGACACTTCATAGCATTTTTACGACAATTGTAGATTACATCGTATCAAACAATAAGGAAAGCGCGCATCAAAACCTGACAGTGAATGAATGGGTAGACAGTTTATGCTTCTCTGGCTAAACTAAAGGTTAATTCAGCTTTATTGCATTCTTATCCAATTTAGATACTTTATTCTAGCATTCAGGCAGTGGAGGAATAAGAAGCATTTTCAAATGATTGATAAAACGGGACAAAAGTATCGATTCTGATCATTTCATTACTGAAGATCCCATATATAGGACAGTTCCATTTCTTCCACAAGGGAGAGATGAAGTTCATAACTTTACAAAGAGTCTGAGATATACATGCACTTGGAAGCTGAAGCCTCAAGCTTGAGGTCCCACCACCAGAACTTAGTTTCTAGTTTTGGGACTAGGTCTCAGGATCAGAAGGTCATGGGTTTAAATCTCACACCAGTAGGTTGCCCTGTGGTATCCTTGAGCAAGGTACCATCCCCACCACTGCTCCCTGAGCACTGGATGTGTGGATAAAATGCAGGGAGAGAATTTTGTTGTGGTTCGCTGTGCTTGCTGTGTATTCGCAGTAGTGTATTCACTTCACTAAAGCCTGGACTGGAGGTTCAAATCACGGGGCTGAGAGCAGGACAGTAGCGTTCATAGAAAGCAGAGAAACTATAAATTCTACTTAATTCAGCAATTTAATACCCAGTGATTCCAGCCCTGATTACCACCCATGTAACATAAAACTAACTACAAATTAGAAAACGTCCTCAGTTGCTCTGTGGCATTTACACCTCCCTCCTGCCCCCATATTCACCTTCGTGTGTTTATAAGAGTATCTATGCAAATACACACTATATCTCAGGGCTGAGATGGAGGCTTGAGAGGTCATAGTGTTTGCAGGCAGACGGTTCTGATTGGAAGGTAATTAAGCGAAGGTGACCCTCTGATTTATTTACATTCGAAATGAAGGCTTTGCACAATGCCCTGGAAATCAATCACGCCAGATAACCCAATTCTTCGAAAATGGAAGGGGGAGCATCAGTCATGGAAATGGTTTTATGAGGTGAAGGCTCATCCTACAGCTTTGTGTGACTCTCTCCTGAGTCATAACCCAGAAGAGTTGCGCTCGTGGCACTTCCGCTTTAATTTCTTTTTAATGTTTGTTGAAGTGATGTAACTTTATTGAAGAATATTTTTTCCAAAACCACCAGGGCTTGAATAATCAATATTTTACTTAAATCCTTGAAAAATATATTTTTCATTTATCACTACATGACTATAATCTGTCTAATCAGTTCATGTTTACAATGAAACAGGCTTTTATTGTAACTGTGCCTTTAAGACTGCTATATGTAAATGTTCCCACTCTGATTGGCTGCCCTATATCACAGCAGGGGGTGAAACACCTAGTCAGCATGAGTGGGCGGGGCTACTGTGGGCTGAATAAAGAGATATGCAGACCTAGATGCTTTGTGACATCACAAAAACCATGATTTGAAAATTAGCGGTTGTTGCCTAGTTACCTGGAGTGGGGGTGGGAGTGAAGCAACGAGAACGAGCTTTTGTAAATAGAGAAAAGTGAAAATATAACCCTTTATAACCTCTGGAAGTCATTGCAGTCACAATATGTAGCAGCATAATCTCAATCCTGACATTTTGCCCTTAATGTACAGCCTTACCCCATGCGTTTATTAAATATATATATGATAATAACTACAAAAAAAGAGCAAAGAGACGAATCACGGCCACCAGTTACGCTGCAGTAATACAAACGATCGAATTATTAGTCGTGCTGTGGTAATTCTGTGAGTTTATAGTGGTAACAGTGGCGCCGCATGTCACCCTAATTGTGATTTACTGCTCCTTACACTCACCATGCATTTGTGTGTTTGCGTGTGAGCGTGTGTGTGATGGAGTAGCCTGACAGGCAGGAAGGCTTGGCCTCATTAGTAAATGTCTCCCCTCGTCCACGCGGAAGAATGGCGGTGCTGCCGCTCTGCCCGTGTCATCTCACCAACCATCCATCCATGGTTTTTGCGCCGACGTGATCCGCTGTTGATTCTGTCGCCAATTACCAGCGCTAACGAAGTAAGTCCATGTGAAGTCTGTCAATCAGCCTCACGCCATGACTTGATGTGGGCCTGCACTTCATTACGCCCAGCACATATTTGCATAGCAAAGTGAAAGCGACTATTTGTCACAGTGAAACACAGCACAGCGAACCACAAAGGAAATGCTTCTCTGCATTTTACCCATAGATGCTGTGCTGCAGGGGGCAGCCATTAGCCAGCGCACGAGGAGCAGTGAAGGGAACGGTACCTTGCTTAAGGATACCTCAGGGCAGCCTACTGGCCAGGGATTCAAACTCATCATCTTCTGATTCTGGGGCATAGCCCCTATCCACTGGGCCATGCTCCCCCAAACGGTGCTCAACATGCTATTGGCTGGCTTGACAACTGAGTTTTTCAATGCACTCGGAGAAAAAGGTCTTGGATTGTCACTGGGGTGATACATTTTAGTGACCTTGAGGGTCTCTCTTAGCACCTTTAGTTAAGAAACATAACCCCACCATGGTCCACTACGGCTGCAGTTTTTAAGAATGATTCTGCACCCCCGTCCCGGCTCCAGGCGTCCTATTTTACAGTTCTGCTTTGAAACACAAGGTTACAAAAAGGTCCTACTATGGCCTTTTCATGCGGGACAAAAATATTTGAGGTAAAAAACGACCTCAAGAACATCTCGTACAGTTGACGGTAAATTTACCCTGGATCTACCTTCATGAGCCAAAATTTTTTTAAATGAGCACTATTCAATATTCACATCGTCTCCCTAACCGTATGAATACCCAACATTGTGGGCTGCCGGTCCAATCGCATTCTTCTCTCTGATATCGGGCCGAGTTTGAGGCACCTCAAAGCTTTATTTTCATCCCAGTTCTCCAGACAGCTCCTACATACGCCTGCCCATTAACCCTCACAGCATCTATTGATTTTCATCCTTCTCTTTAAGCATCTTGCTCCTTCCGCTGTTAATTCCTCTGCTTCTCAGGTGGATGCAGGTTCTGTCGAGTGCAATTTCTCTCTCTAATGCCCGTCAGTCGTGTGGCTGAGCAACGTATGAAAGACACTGTAATGCAACTGACGGCTATCAAAGAAGATTTCCAGGATTACTGCACTGCTCATCGGTTTGCTAAAACACTGGGGTGAACTAAAGCTTCGTTAGTCCCCCATACGGCAGGAAAGGAATAACAATTGGCTATATATTCTGCTCTTTTGTGTGCACCAAACAGTGACCTCCTTTCTTTTACACGTAGGCCTTCTTCAGCAAATTTGCTCATAATGTCATCGCACTCATAATCACGCACTCCGAAGGCCCAGAGCTAACAAACGTACTGGCCTTGTATTAAAATAAGTTTGCGTATTTGTTTTAGTCCCTCAGATAATGGCTGGGTATTGCAGACGGTCACAAGAGACCCACGATCGGCATCTCATATTTTTGCCCCTAATTAAAACCGTGTTTTCCAACGGCTATTGTAGTTTCAACTTCAACTTTCAATGCAACATAATAGAGGACAATATGCAGCAAAATGGTGCAGCAGGGCTGAGAATACACACAGAAAGATAATAAAGCCTGGCTTTTAAAGCTTATTTTACATTGTATGTGAACCTGAGCTGAAAAAGTTCACAGAAATCATACTGGTATCGGCATATTTAATAATGGGAGACCAAAATGTTAGCGCTGGGCTAAACCGTTGCATTATACTACATTTATAAGGTTCTAAGAAAAATATATTTTTTCAAATGTTTTATGCCTCGTCATCAGCAGATATGTACATTAAAACTTTGGATATCAGTAGAAGCCTACAGCTCTGACCTTGGTTCATGTCTAGATTGGATGTGCAGATATCTCAAGCACAGATGATGTCATTTCAGTAATAAAATGAGCCAAATGCAACAGTAGGCTGCCGTGTTAAAATATATTTTCTGTATTATACTGACTACAAGAGATGCTGATCCGATACTGAATGCATATCCAAATAGATTTGGTTCGAATTTGTTAAATAAAGTTAATGAACTAGTTTTATAAAAATGTGAGTAAGCGTCTTGGATTCTGATCTACTTTTGAGCTGTATATGATCGCTACGCTGAATTCCAGACGACCGAGAAATTGTTAATCATCACAATAGTCTCACAGCTCTAAAAATGATCTTGAACAGCAAAGAGTCCCAAACTTCCACAAAAAAGACTAAGGTTACCAAGGTGCCTTGAAATAATAATGAATAATGAATCATTTTAACAAAGATTCATCAAAACTAATCTCCATCCCTTAACAAAACCAGCCTGGTTAGTAACTTTTGTAAGTTGAATCCTCCTTTTCTAGATCTAACATCTCTTTCTTCATCAGTACTCTGAGAAGCTCTGTTACCTGGGAACGCTTTCAATATGTCCTTCTGTGGAATCAGGGTGGAGCCCAGTGTCTCCATTGCCCAGAGGAAGAACCTCATCACCACATGTAAAAATACCTCTTTGTCCTCCTGAATGACAATGGGGATGAAGCCCCCTACCATCACGAGCCTGGACGGCTGATCCTCCTAAACATGTGACCGTCATGCCCTTACATTCACTAATCTGACCCCGCACAACTGCCATGAGATGGGCTCAATTTCTCTTCGAGCAGGGTGGGTGCAGGGCGGCGGAATGACATGCAGATTTTATGGCCAGAGAGGACGTTAATGCACAGGAAGGAAGACGGCAATCTCGTTACCACCTAGAACAGAGATACAGCCCAGTCATTCAGCCAGGCTTCTTGGCTCCTCGCCCCCGCACTGGCCCTGCCTGCCTGTTTCCAGAAGTTCTCCAACAGTCTGCTGTTCCTACATTCAATTAAGCTAATGGACATCTGGACGGCAATCAGTGCCATACTTCCATCTCCACACACACACACACACACACACACACACACACACACAAGGAACTCTGAGATGAGGCTCTGGACAAAGCTTTTTAATCGAGGGGACGGCAAAGACAAAAAAACTGACAAATGTTTGTAATTCAAAGTCTGTATTCAGTGAAAATCCCCATTCCTGACACTGCCAGTCAATTACCCTTAAAAAAAACAAAACAAAAAAACTACCGGTTTAATACCTTTTTAACTTCACTTTCACAGTAATTTAATCACAAGGCATGGATTAAAATGCATCAACAGGCATGAACGTCCAAAAACCGTTCTGTCCACCACAGAACCGATTTTCTTTAAGCCAAGTGCGTCAGATGTTGTGTGTTTGCGTGTGTTCAGTAATGCCCGCCTGTAGATCCCTGCAAAAATTCAAAAATCATTTCAAATCACAGATTTCAAATCTTCTAAACTACATCTGTAATTTATATGTAAGTTAGTAGGACTTCATCAAGGCGCTGCTGTTTGTCTTCTTAACCTTTTGATTAATGTGCTTTTCTAATTTTGTGATTGGATTTTTATTAAATATTTATTTTTTAATCCAAAAAATCCTTTACAGGACTCACTCCTGTCAGTAGCTGTCACTACAGAACTTGAATTAAATGTGGATGTAATTAAGCAATTTGGTTATTAACTGTGGCGTTACATATAGCACAGCAAACATGACAATAACTTTATATCCTGAAGGAGGATGATATATACCAATAGCTTCAATCTGCAAATGAACATATATAATATTTTAATATATTCAAGCTGGAATCAACAAATATTTAATGCATGTGCTGCTATAAAACCTTTCAAATGCAACCCGACCTGTGGCAGTGATCGGGAAGCAAAGACAAACTGCCCCAGCGAGTCTCCTTAGGGACCCAGAGGCTCGTGGCCCACTAATGACATGCACCCTTCTTCACATTGAGTAATCATGTGATAAAAGGCTCTTCGCATAAGAATAAATGGGCTCGGGGCACAGGGGACCACAGAGCACTCTGAGGACAACTCAAGGCCTCGGGCTCCAGCTCTTGCGTCCTCTGCTGCTTGCGCATGTCCTGTAGTTTTGTCCTCGCAAGTCTTAGGAAATTCTGCAACCCAGGTGATAAATATGCAACCATTTACTTCAGTCTGTTTAAGTCAGAAACACCTCTCTGCACACATTTGTCTCAGATTGCCTTCCGTCACAGTCGGTCTCCATTCCTCACTCGATACTAATTTGGCCACCAGCTGAGTCTGCTGATGCTCGTTCCAAACCTGACTCTAATGAATCGAGGCTTGGTTGAGCTGTACGGCCACGACTCTAGTGGAAGTCGCTTTGCTGAAAAGCCTGTCCAGCCCTTTGACCTCCTTCTGGGGTGAAGGTCGTGTCTGCTGCCTGTTACCCTACCCCACTTCCCTGCTAGCTGATGATGATGCTCGCAACCTGAGAATCCCACAAGAGATGCGGAGGGGGTTTGGTGATCGATAGCCTCCTTACAGCGAGGCAGTGCAGGCTGTGGATATTTGTGTGGCCCATAGTTACGGGAATTCTTCCTCTTTCATAAAGCGCAGAAATGAATACGGCATATTAGACGATCGACCCCTGTGTTTCTGCTCCACTAGGAATAAACAATGCAACAATGCGACACCAGTAAATAAATATATATAGGGATTTGTTGTTACCTGCTGGAATAAATCAAACATTTGGAGGTTATACTTTCACATCTATTTGACAGCTGCCGACGTTTTTGTTACCAGACACACACTAAGACTAGGGAAGAGGGTGTATAAATTAGCATTCGATTTTTTTCCCTTTTTGAGCAAGATAAATGTATAAATTAGCATACAAATCTGCATATATTTTCCAATCCTAGGACTTATCTTATAGCCCTGCCGAGATACTTTCCGCCCTGCCGAGAGCCTAAAGGAGTCTGTCTGGAAAAGGTGAAAGGGTAAGATGAGGATAAGCATGGATAAAGAACTTCACTGGATCAGAATAGAAATTTTTTTTTTGCCAAGTGTGGTTTTTTCTTTGGTTATCTTCCATATAACTGACCACTTTAGTCTGCAACTTCCTGTGGAAGCGACCTTGCTCGGGCCTCTGTTACAGGAAGGTAAAACTGAGAATGCATAAGGTGGAGACGGCAGGAAACTCATGTTGCTTTCTATTTATTTCTGCTCATCATCTGATTCTCCAGACCAGAAAATGTTCTAAGAACAAAATCGCACAGACGTACATTTCGTCCTTGTGTCTAAATGGGAGGTAATTCGAGGCGAGCTATTCTTAATCTGATTACGTAGACACAGATCTCTGGATTTCTGTCCCTCTCGGCCAATGGGCCTTCTCATCACTGCGGTATCTCTGAGCTTTTCAGAGGCAAGAAAAAGCAACGAGCAAAGAAACGAAGGCTAATTTCATGGCTTGTGGGAGGGGTCTCTCCATCTGGCCCTGACTGATCTCACATGAAGGGAACGGGACTAGTCGGGTGGCCAGAGTGCAGATTAAAAATGCAGATCTGGGGAGGAGGGAGGACACTGGTCCTGAAGCCAGGCTCCCTTAAGTGTTGTTTCCCTCAAGCCTGCACAGAGAATTCGAACACTTATTCGTGTTCCAGTGAAAGCGTGAAGGTTATGTTAGATAAAGCTGTTCATCTCTGATGGTCATGAATACAACAACGTCCTTCCAGTTCCCACTTCAGTTGTCACTTTGATATTTGAATGTATCTACAGCTCAGTATTTTAGAGTCCAGCTGCTAGAAAACAACCTTCTCCCTGGACCTTGCGGGTAAAAAAAAAAAAAAGATTTTTCTGTCTCCAAATGTGAGCGAGGTCTTCTACCTTGGTGATGGGTGAATGACTTGGCAGGGTTGGATTACGAGCCGTGCAGGGAAAGGCTGGCTAGGGCTTTCTCCGAGTCATGTGAAAAGCTATTGTATCCTTTCGGATTACCAGAAAACGACACGCTTGGAGGAGAACACAACTGGCAAATCAGCTAAGAGAGATCCTCCAGCGGGGTCGAGTATGAGGCCGTTTATGCTCGTTTGGACTTCAGGAAGCTTCTCGATCTCAACTCGGCCTATGATTGAAGCTCAGCAAGCCCTCGGACTGTAGATTGTAGAGTTTACTTTTCTGGTATTAACTTATATCAACACAATATAATTATCTCTTTATTTTAAGCTAATTTAAAGGGATAACCTTAACGCATAGATCTTAAGGTATACACATAAATACATGAAATTGCAACTACTATCGAAAGCTATGAGTATGAGCTCACCCTGTCAGGCTGCAGTCCTTTTGTATATTTTGCATTTGCTATTTTAGATCCCTTCCGACTGGTTTCAAGCATAATTGCTAAAGCGCTCAGGATCAAAAAAGCTCTTCTCAGCCTAATCCGTTTACCAGTGAACATCTATGATAAACCAAAAGGGATATCCATCCACACCCTCCGCTGATTTTGTAATTCATTTTCCACCCCAAATGATCTAGGACTTCAGTAAAATGTAATCCGAAATTATGGAATGGGAAAGATAACATGCCAATAACATCTCGATTCTTAATTCAACCTCTGGCACACACACTCTTGCGGCCCAGAGATATGCTGCGCTCGGAGTGTGAAGGACCTGTCAAGACAGTGAGCGTAAACCATCACTCAGAACTGTCTCTCCCACTTCCAAACAACCTACTGGTTCAGAGAAACATCTGACCTTTACATCGAATCCAAGACAGCATGCTTTTGAGGGTGCATAGTTGGAGATCCCACTGATCCCGCAGATCCTACGCTGCTGGAAAATTGCTTTGTTTGAATGGCATCTGTAATCTGAAAGCATCCCTGTGTACAAACAGCTACAGGGTACTTGTCCACAAACTGCAAATAGAGACCTTCTCCTTCCCCTGCATCATGTTCATAAAGGAAACGTACGCAAGATGTTTCACTTGAAGTGATGCACTGGTTTGAATGGATCTGATTTCAGTTTAATGCAGCTTGAATTATTTAATAATGCAGAGCGATTTAGTCACGTTGATTTAAAGGGCCCTTTATCCAAAAATCTTCTTGCATTTTCTTTCTTCTTGAGGATTGCTTCTGACATTTGACCTCTTTTGACTTAACAGCGATGTCAGAAATGACCAAAACGAACTTTTTCCATTGACTTCCATTATGAGTGAAGGCGGTTATCTGTGCATTTTGGATGACTGGAAGATGATGAGCTGTATTCTGGCAGAATACAACGAAGCAATCAAAGAGCAGCTCGCTCTCTCTCTCTCTCTCTCTCTCTCTCTCTCTCTCTCTCTCTCTCTCTCTCTCTCTCTCTCTCTCTCTCTCTCTCTCTCTCTCTCTCTCTCCTCCTCTCTCTCTCTCTCTCTCTCTCTCTCTCTCTCTCTCTCTCTCTCTCTCTCTCTCTCTCTCTCTCTCTCTCTCTCTCTCTCTCTCTCTCTCTCTCTCTGTTTTGGGACTTCACTGTAAATTGCACTGTTCTCAAGGTTTATACAGATTGCATGGACCGGGAATTAATGGTCCAAACTTTATGCCAAACATTAAACAAACAAAAAATAGATTTTCCATGATCAGGGTGCTGGGATGGTAAAATCACCTTTGCTTCAGTGATCCTCCCCTTTATCACTGCCAAAGAATGATTGCAGTGCTTATTTCCATGGTGAAATTACAAAGTCACACCTTATCTATTAAGCAGAGCAATAGTTAATGATTTTTTTTCACTAAATACAGCCTCTCGGCCCCTTGGTCGGAGACAATGGTAGATTTTCATGCAGATTTTCTTCCTGCAATACCCCATCTGTCTGTCACATTGATCGACAGGTGCAGGGCTTGTTGAGGAGGGGGGCTGAAACAACAAGGATGAGACAGGAACAGGGAAAAAATAGAGGAAAAAAGATCAAAATCTGATTAACATGCACGCCACTAGGCTGTGAGCCCCGACTGAACACTGCACGCGTGACGAGTGCACTGTTTGAATTCCGTCAGTCTTCAGCCTGCCATGCGACCAACCAATGCTGTCATGTTCGTTGCCACCACCTCTACTGCCCACCCTGTCCTGGGCAGAGCTGTGAATCCCTCCCAGAGTGAAAGTCAGTGGCATGGCATCATGGACTGGTTAAGGGTAGAGCGGGTTGGGGGGGACCACATACACACACACACAGAGCTGGAGAGAGCAGCAAACCAAAAATAGCACAAGCCTTGTTAAATATTTTAGGCACTCGGCTGGCAGAGGGGAGGGAAAAAATAAAAAATACCACCCCCCCCCAAAAAAAAAGCCTGCAAACAAAAAACATGCGGCGCGGAATGCTGAAGCTCTCTGACCTGCATGGAAGCGCATAAATATATTTATCGTTCCTGCATTGCTTTTCTGACAAATCTCTGGAGATTTAACGGCAGCAGCAAAAAAAAAAAAAAACTCAAGTCTTTCCTTCTACTTTCAACCGCCTCCTTAACGAAGCACCCGTCCGACCCACTGCCTCGGTCCCAGGCAACGTGCCGCATGTTATTTAGGTGCTGGCTTTGCTACCGGCCAAAATGCAGGGGAAAAGCTAAGCGAGATTAGCCAGTGCTAGGAAAAGCTGTCTGCTTTTAGAAGGCATTAGCAGTGGCTGTGGCTGGCAAAAGGGATATAGAGGTGAGGAGGGGGGACCTTGGAAAACCCACTTTGGGTACAACCTGTGATGCGTTCTCAAAACCCAGAGCAGGCGATTGCTGAGAATGTGGCTTTTTTTTTTTTGGGAGGGCGGGATGACTGTCAGATGTTTAGGTAACCAGCAGCAGTCTCCCTGGATGTTGGGGAGGATGGCGTGATGTGAGAGCGCCTGGGTTCAGGACTTGATCAAAGGCATGTGAGGGAGGCATGGGGGCCCACTCGCATGATAAGTGGGCTCGATGCCGTCTTCTCTGCAGCAACTGCTGTTGCCTAGCATGCATGGCCACCCACAACACCGTGCAGGAGAAACTTGGGAGGTAATGCAGGTATGAACTGCAGCTACAAAAGCAAAGAGATGAACGAGGACCTGAATTCTGTGCTCTTGATCGCTGCTGTGCTGCCTCAAGAGGAGATCAACACTTGATGAAGAGCCACATGAACAAGCAGATGCACCCCCCTTGCCCCCGCCCGCCATCTTATCTTCTTTCTTCTATCATCTGCTGCAATGCATTGTCACCTCATTTTGTCACAGGCAGTGGTGCTATCTAATGGTGCCTCCCAAACGCAAAAACGAAAAACAGTTCATTGGGGTCGTTTATTTTGGGAGAGCGGACTGATAAGTTTGACAAGCTGGAGCGTCTCACTAAGGTGGCAAAAGGATTGAGAGGAGATAGACAGGATACAGTTGCACAATGCAGGCGAATCATCTGATTACTCTAATCACACTAACTACACTACATGACACTAGTTAGCCAAATTACAAGCCTGTACTGATCACTCCATTCTTCTCAATACGGAGTCATCCGCGGGTTCGTTTTTATACCAGTCACTGCAATTCCTTTTCTTACATCTACAAGGCTGTCAAACAGCATTCGTCCTCTTTTTGGGTCCTTCTGAATTGTCACTGATCTCCAATAAATGTAATTTAATAAATAAGACGTGGCGTCAACACCCACACAGCGTTCAAACGATATTATGACATAATTAAAGAAAAATTAACCACCAGATACATCATTGTGCAAAAGTCTTTAGCTACGGCTCATAATATTCTTAATATTTTGCAAGGAAATCAATATATATTGAATATTCACATTTGTATATATTTGCTAGGAGACAATAAGTTCAGGGATTTATGAGCAAACACACATGTAAACGCAGTCTATAACGAAGAGAGTTTGTAGAATTCTAACCAGGTTTCAAGTCAATATCGGAGTTGCCCACCGTTATTTTTCAGCACAGCCTGAATTCTCTTAGGCAAGCTTTCTTGTCATTTCTTTCGTCGTCAGGAATAGTTCTCCAGGTGTCTTGGACATTCCAAAGCTGGCTTTCTTTCTGCTTGCACGATTCATACAGCACTGTGTGGTTTAAGAAACAAAAAAAAAAAAAACAATTTGGGGTTGGGGTGGTGCTAGAGCCTATCTCGTTTCTCAAAGGGAGAAAGGAAAAGACCCATCCAGCTCAAGTTGCTAATCCATCGCAGGACAAAGACACTCAGACAAACACACCCACTCAATGAAGCATTGAACCACATTTAATGGGTTAAATGAGAAGAGCCATGCCCAGGATTGATTGCTGCCAGCACTGATGAATCTAGACATCACTTAAACACAACCTTCTCAATGTGAAGTTTCCTAAACTGCCTCAGCAGCACACTATGCCTTGATCAAGAGAGAATTTTGAAAGAATGACTGATATATTTCAGCTAGGAAAGGGTTAAAGGATGATCATTCAAAGTCTGGGATTCCTGGCAAACCACCGTGAAAGCAATCATCACCAAAAACATGGAACATTGGTTTTCCAGAAGAGTTAAAAGTTGCATGAAAGGTTCTCCATCCGACCTGGCCTGCATCATCTTTGCACCATCAGGAACAACAGTCAGTCAGGGTGTAAGGGATGTGAAAGCAGTGCTGTTCCACAATCCTTTATGCCATCTTTGCATTTCTATAAACCCATAATGGGAAGTAGGTCAGCATAACCGATTCGGTTTGGAGAAACCTGACGAGATAATAGTTGCACTGAGGTTGGATTTGGATGCAAAGAGTGGGGGGGTGGGGGTGCCACGAGAGAAGATGATTATATCTTCAGAAATGAGCGCAGCCATCGGCTTCAGGGCTGTCTCATCCCTAATTCATACTGACACCACATCCTCAGTGCTTAATAACAAAGAGATCTGCTGGGTAATTACTGGCACAGACATGTATACTCAAGGAGTGAGGACCACGAGACCATCAAACTGAGACAGACAAAGACTTCAGCCCTGAATGGACAGATATGAAGGAATAAGGGTGAAACAAGACTTTGACATTGTATATTTTTTTTATTTTAAAACTGCCACACTTGTTTTTTAATGTATTATTGAGGTTCTCCACATCTTCCTGAAGGACAGTGTTGTTGTCTCTCATTTTCAGTCCAGTCTCTGTACCTGAGCAGTTCTCCAGATCTTCTTGAAGGACCATGTTTGTGTCTCTCATTTTCAGTACAGTCTGTAAATTTGCATGTCATCTACTCAAAGAGCCAAAACTAAGACAGTCTGACAGACTGGGATAATATTTTTGCACCAAGACTTTATACAGTCTCAAAAGTACCCACAAGTATGGCAATATCTCCATGGCTTTAAAATCTCTTTCCATTTCCTACTTTGTCAGTTTTGGCATCAAATTATGTTTATTTTTCTTTCTGACAAAAGTCAAAGTGAAGCCACTGGCAACACGAAACAGTGACGGCACCTTCCTGACATCAAGAACCCTTACTTCCTTTCTGACTGTAATCTTGAAGCAGGTATTGCCTCATTTAAAGAGACGAGTAGTCTAGACAGTACATTTCATCCACAAAAAGCTCCTCTGTGGAGCACTTCACTGCCAGTGTTCAGTGCCTTCACTCAGGTCAGGAAACTCAAAATCCCAGCATTCCTGCCTAACAAATAACCAGTTAAATCTGATTAACAATATGAATCTACAAAAAACTGTTTACTTGCCTGCCGTGTTCTTCTTGCTCCTAGTTGAGCGAGTTCTCGAAATAAGAAGATGGGTTTTTCCTCCTAATAGAGTTTTTTAGACTTGGCTGGGGTGGATGTGTTGGTTTACTAATAAATGACAAATTTCCTTTTTGAGAAACTGGTCTTGTGGCAGGAATGAAAGTCGTGCACTTTAGGCCGTCAGCGGTTGAGGGGTGCAAGAAAGTGTTGCTGATTGTTAAGAGGCAGCTAGTGCTGGAACCTGGAAATGATTTCAATCACAAATAAAGGACATCACCACCAGAACCTCTGCTCCTGTGCACCCTGGGTCAGTCTAACCCCTCATGATGCCACTGAAACTCAGGCCAGTTTACTTTTAACAAAGGTTTTTTAAAAGGAGTTTTAAAACAAGAGTGTCTATAAGTCTTATAGGATGTGATGCAAATTAATACAATCCTTAAACTTGAACAAAAATCAGTTTTAAATGATCTGGGCTGAATTATTATTATTACATTGCTGAAAGTTTTGTGGTATTGGTCACCATAAGACAAAAACCACAAATCTAATTATATTTGCATTTCTTTAGCCTTGCTCAAGTCCCTCTTTTGTTGGACTGAACGCTTCTCATATCAGCTTAAGAGTTACACGCTGTCCATCCCTTAGCTGAGCTGCTTATCTCAACCAGGGTCGGGCTGGAGTCTATTCCAGCCCTCGTAGGGCAAAAACTGCAAAAGACAAAAAATCTGAAATATCGCCCTTGCGAAAGGCCGTTTTATGCATTTGTGACACGCTGCCAGTTTCCTCTCTCAATAATGCGGACAAAAACCGAGTACCAACAGCACCCCGTGAGCAGAGAAAAGTGAAGAGACATAGCTGCTTTATTCCTAGTGCTTTTCATGCCTGAGTTTTCCTCGTTGTCAGGGTAAGGAATGGGGCTAGAAACAGTAAATGTGTCGCTATGGCAGTTTCAATAAAAACGCAAAGGGCAGTTTCTTCGATTTTGTCTTGTTGGCATCTTAGAAATCCTAGGGGAATAAGGAGTGTCTTTTCATCTCACTTCTGGCTCAAAAACATATATTTCCAGCGCATTTCCAAAGAATGCATCCGCTATTAGTGTTTTGAAACACTAGTGAATAAAAATGCCCCAAAAAATTCCACATCCTACATCTCAACCTACTCAAATGTCACAGAGACAGTCGAGCTCATGAAGGCAGAGATTGACTGGGAGGATCTGTTTCCAGATCAGCACCCTGAACTGATGGATGTCCAGGGTCTCTGAGAGGTTGAGTCTGGCAGTTTGGGATTTGAAACAGGGCAGATCACAGCTCTCAGTCAGCAGTGCTTCAGTGTGGAGATTTTCACCCAGCGAAGCCCTTTTGCCTGCTACTGCTGCATCTTTGCTGTACAAACGAGCCCAGTTATTGGCATTTCTAATAGCCTTTGGAGATGCATGTGTCACTCTCCAGGCTGGGTAATTTATGGAAGGCCTCACCCCTACCTCTCTGGCAGCTCCTCCCTCTCCCTCTGTCTCTGGCCAGTTTTCATTATTGGAAAAGGGCCTCCCCCTCTCTATCTGCCCCCCTTTTCCTTCTTTATTAGATCTGCGATTCCAAGAGTACATTAGGATATTAAATCCAGGATGAGGATGGATGCTGCCTGCAGACTTGGCACTACTTTTCCCCCCTAACTATTCCAATCTTTCTTTCTCCTTCCTTTCCATCTCCACAATCAGTCTTGCTTTACTCTTGCTCAGACTCAACGAGTCCAGGAGCCTGGAGAAAAAGAGACATTCAGAGGGAGTAGGCATCTCCCTGTCCTGGGCCCTGGATCGGCCTGTCGCCGTCATTGTGCGATGCCATGCCGGGGCTGACATACACACAAAGCTGCCCCTTGTGAGCTGGGGAATGACGGGCGGAGGCTAGCACAGTGGCCGCACTGTCATTGCACGGATCCCACTGACGTGTCAGGGAATAAAGACGTGCATGCATGCGCCCACACAATCCCGGACCCCCCTACTCCTCAGAGCCGTAGGAGCATTCTTCATGACATATAAGCACCCATTATGGCCAGATCCTCAGCCAGGACCATTTGTTTGGCTACGCAGCTGAGCTAAAAAATGAAGAGCTCCTTTCTTATGCGAGCTTTTTACAGGGTCCTATTACCGAGTCAACTTGGGTGACAAAGAGAAAGATGTTCAGCTCAATCGGCTGTCTCATGAAAAGGTTGGAGCGGCTGCTTTTGTCTCTTAAGAAAGATTAAAATTTCAAATGGGACTATCACCTCCCCAAGGAAGGAGCAGGGGAAGTGGATTTTAAACGTGCCCCAGGATTAATTTGTCCCTTTCGATAAGCTTGGGGAAAATTCCAGAGGCGGCCCTCTGCAGAGCACGGCCTTGCTCTTTCAGATTGGCCCACCTCGTTGAATATTCCCACACATACCAACTTAATTAAAGATGGAATCAATGGGGAAGCGCTCCCTTCACCTTATCACCACTTGACGTAGTAACGCAACCTTGTTCACACTCCCGTCAATGCGCGTCACTTGAAAAGGAAAGAAAAGAAAGAAAAAACATTGGACATTTGTCTGTGTCACCCAAGGTCCCCTGATTGAGGAGCTGAGATGGATGAGAAAGGTGATGCATTGGTAGTGCTCGTAGGTCATCCATGTCCAGATCCCTCCAAGTCAGCCAATTTAAGAGCCCTGGAGCTACAGCTTGGATTAGTCCCCCTCCACCCCCACCAGCATGGACTGGGAGTCTTGAGGCAGAACAAGAAAACAAGCTGGCAAACAGGGTCCAGTTTTCCCGTATTTTCCCCACATGGCTCAATAAAGCCAGAAGTTACTTGTTGCAGCTTTGGCTTGGCTGGACATAATTGTGCGGCCATGCCTGAACAGGGCAGAGCGGATAAGGGAACAAAGCTAGTTTTTGTTTGGGGAAAGGATAACCCACTTTCAGAGCAGGGGATGATAGTAGTCTTGACTGGTCCCTTTAACATTACGTGCCATTTGACCTAGATCCTCCTGCAAAGTTGTACATTAGAGATGAGGAAAGCACACACACATGTTCAACTCGATTTCGTGGATGACTGGAGGCCCAACTGGGCCCCAGACTTGTTTTTGCTCAGTCAAGTGTTTCATTCACTTCATCAATTATGATCCACCATGGACGCTTAGCATTTTTTAGATTTATTTATTTATTTATTTTAAATGCAAAATGGGGACTAAGTGTAAAAACATGGGTCAACATTATATCTTCATCCAACTACTCATCCACCCATCTCTCTATCCATTCATCTATCCATATATTCACACATCCATCTTTCACGCATCCATCTGTTCATATATCCATCCATCCATCTTTTTAATGAACCCCCAATCCATCTCTCTGTCCGTCCGCCCGTCCATCCATCCATCCATCCATCTACACACACACACACACACACACACACACACACACACACATATACATACATCCAACCATCATCATCTATATAAACACATCCATCTGTCCATCCATCCATTCGTGTCTGCCTTCAACAGACCCCCAATCCATCTCTCTATCCACTCATCTATCCATCCCCCATCCATCTATATCATATCCATCCACACATCCATCCATCTACCCCTCCATCTGTCTATTCATCCATCTATCCCTCAGACCACCCTTTTATGTATCAATCCATCAGTTTCTTTTTATCAATTCATCCATCCATACATTCATCTATGTATCCCTCTATTGATTTGCCAGTCCATCTCTCTATCCATTCATCTACCCTTCCATCTGTCCATCTATATTTTATATATCTATCCATCCATTTATTCATCCACCCTTCCATCTATATATCCATCTGTTTATCCCTTTATTAAACTCCCAATCTCTCTCTGTCCACTCATCTAACCATCAATCAGTCCATCAATATTTTATATATCCAACCATCTATCCATCCACACTTTCTATCATTTATCCACCCTTCCATCTGTATCTCCCTTTTTCAATCCCCCAATCCATCTCCCTATCCACTCAGCTAACCATTTATCCACCCATCCCTCTGTCCAACTATATTTATATATCCAGCCACACACCTGTCCATTCATTTATCCATCCACCCCTCCATCTGTCTATTCATCCATCTATCTATCAGGCCACCCTTTTATGTATCAATCCATCATTCTTTTTTTTATCTATTCATCCATCCATCCATCCTTCTAAAGTGTGTAAATGGCTTCAGAGAAAAAATTAGCTACTTTTCCTTTGACTGGCATCAGAAAAATATTCAGCCTAACTCCTCTGGAAAGAACACGGGTTTGAATAATTACAAACACACTCTGATGATTGATTATGAGTGTTTAGTTAAGACACACACCTGTTCAATATCATCCATCATACTCAAACCGACAAGCGCTTATACGGTAAAAGTATGAGGACGATGAATCCCTCGCAAATTCTGTGACTCGCTGGTTGCGTGTGAAGATCTCAAAGCTCTCCTGGACCCACCAGTTACAGGACATGACAAAAGAGCTGGAGTTCTTTCACCTCCTGTGTTCTCTCAAGTCAGTTATTAACCTGTAACCCATCCCCCCCAAAATAAAACACACATACACACACATATACACACATCCCCTACAGTCTGATGGCGGATTTCAGCTCTCTTCCAATGCACTCGGCCGTCCCTCAGAGAATACTGAGTGCTTTGAAATGAGTCCTCCTTTTTTCCTTCTTCTCACTGCTTCTTTCATTTGCCTCCAGCAGCAGAAAGCCCAGAGGTCCACACTATCCTCCCCTTCCCAACACTTACTCTCTCAAGCACTAATATGGAAACGGAAAAGCTCTGCAAGAGGCTAGCAAGGGACAATGTACCGTGGCCAATCACCAAAGCACACAGAGCGGTCATGTAAGCACAGATTTTGTTGTAAAGGATATTTTTTTATCAGTGTGGGGACGAATGCTGGAATACGAGCTCACATGAAAATACAACATATTGTTTTGTTGATGCGGCGAATGGGTGAATAAGTCAGACGAACCATGACTTATTTGACTGCAATGGAGAATGGCAACCATTCTGTTTGGTAAAACAGGTGTTTGATACACACGTCAGATCAATTATCTCCCAAAGAGCTCTTAGCCTCAACTAACTGGCTTTCATTCATTAATACATGCAATCAGCAAATGAGACTACAATCCAGTCCTAATAAAACCGTCATTTTTACCGCTTAAATAATTAAAAAACTCCATTATTTGTTAGATTTTACATTTACTATTCAGAAAATTCCACTTTTTAACCTAAACAAGCCTACAAAATGATGAATTCTATCTGCAAAGGTCTTAAAAAAAAGTAGCTATAAAAATAGCGTTGAATGAGATACTTTATTTAACAGATGTCCTGCACCAGTATTGTTATAAAGGTAAAAGTGCAAGGATACCAGGAATCACTTATGCGGGAGCGCTTTAAACGATCCGACATTTTAAAATACAATACGTGGCTGGTATGATAAATAATTTCAGGTAAGTAATTATAGCAAAACTTATTCTGTACTGATGCTGAGAGAGGCAACACTGCAAAAAGCAAACTCAGAGTCTCAAAGCTGCGAATTCAGGATGAAGGAACTTCAGTGGTGGTCCAACTCATGTGAGCCAGTAACAATAAAAGTTACATCTCTGCCTTGCTGTTTTCCATGATTTAAAAAAAAAAAAAAAAAAAAAATACTATTCCAAAACAAAAATATTATTTAAAAAAAGTAACTTAAACAAACAAGCAAACAAATAACTAAATAAATAAATACACTCAAACCCTAAGGAAATTTTAGATACACTAATGTCTACATGGCTTATAAAAGCTGCTTTTAAGGAAAAGGCTACAATTGCAGCTTCTATAGCAACATATGACTCACGTGCCGCTGACCTTCCACTGAATATTTGACATTTTTGCTTGTGGACCTTCGGAGTAGTGAGGAGAATGCTTAAATATAAGGTGAATTAAAACCTTTGGTTGAAAGGTGAGGGCAAGCGAGTTAGTGTTTATTCGGAAATTCCCATATCAATATATAAACTGCGCAGAAAAGATTCAAAACGTCAAAACATGCACATCAAAGAAAACAAACTGCACCTTAATACATTTCCACATCATTGTTTTTTTTGGTTTCCATGTTAATACTGAGGATTCATTTTTAGCTCACAGACATGGGATTGAAAAGAATGATTTAATGAAGGACAGTGGTGATTAGAGAGATTCCAAGGGGGGAAAAAAAACCAAAAAAAAAAAAAACCCGCACACTAATTAACATGTGTCTGGGTTTCAATTAACCATGACCTCAATCTCTCAGAAAGAAAAGAAGGGGGTGTTTGTTCGAAGATGGTTGTCTATGTACTGCTGTACGAGCTCACCAAGAACAATTTACATGTTCACTCTCTTTAGAAAGACTAGCTCTGTACATTACAGGCCAATAGAGACTGTACCAGTCGACAACGGTACAAAGCCCCTCCATGTTCTAGTCGCATGACAACAGCATGTCTGTTCTTCTCTTGCTCATTTTGAATCAGGCCAAACGTCTCATTCATGTTTTCAAAACACTAATCTTCATCTTTTAAGATTATAATTAAGACCTGCTTGGAAAACGGGGAGGAAACAGGCGCGTCGTGTTGCGGCAACACTTCCCAGGCCTTAAATTGCTACACCTTTTTGCAAAGAAATGTATCAAAGAGGCTCAGGAGTTGGAAGCAAAGGCAGCCACACTGACAGCGTGTGTTTGAGAGAGAAGAGCGGGTGTGTGTGTGTGGGGTGGGGGTGGGCTTTGACACTGATGGGAGAAACAATTCCAGTTGAAGTGGATATGAGTGGCACACAACAAGAGCAGGAGAGAACCAGCTCTAACTTTAGACCTGGTCTCCAGACAAAAGCAACAACCCCGCCGTTAAATTAGGAGCTGGCTGATAAGCTGAGCCTCGCTGCATTCCCGGAGTCTGCTTTAGAGTCGAGAACCTCTTAGGCCTTAGGACAAGACCAGGATAAGTAAGCGTGGGGTCTATACAGTTAAAACCCCAAGTCAAAGTCACGATGGCCGGTGTTTACACAACGCAAGGTGGCCAGAAAAAGCCTCTTTATGTCTGGAACGGTTCAACTGTCAACAAATTTGAAACCATGGAGCCGAACCTATAAATGAACCAGCGAGGAATCACACCAGAATCACTCGGTAGGAAGGAAGCAGTGGTGGAAATGAGGAAGAACTGGTGGAAAACTGCTCAAGGCACAAAAATGGAATAATTTGGTTGTCTGGGAACAGCTTGAAACCATAAGTTATAAGGTTAATAGGCCCATATTCTACATTTTTCTAGCAGTTCTGATGTTCTTAGACTTCTCTTTATGACCCCTATATCATGATTCAATTTTATATGTCCAGTTTTATATGTTTAGGCAGCTGTGGTCTAGTGGTTGGGGAGTTGCCTCGGACTGGAAGATTGTGGGTTCGATTCCCTCGCCAGCAGGTTGCCCTGAGGTACCCTTGAGCAAGGTACCGTCCCCGTCACTGCTCCCTGGGCACTTTCAATAGCTGCCCCCTGCTGCACGTGTGTGTATGGGTGAAACGCAGAGGTTGAATTTCGTTGTGTCGTGCTGTGCTGCGTTTCACAATGACAAGGGTAGTCACTTTCACTTTTTAAAAGACTCTATCGATGGCCCTGTTTGGTCTGGCTGTGACTCAAAATGCTCCAGGCTGAAACACAACTTGCACCTTTGGGGTAAACGGGTAGGTTAGTTTAAATGGATGGAAATTGATCACATTATCATCATTTCTATATAGTGTTTTGGTTTTTAATGACAAAAACTATGAATTCACAATAAGGAGTTACCAATAATGTCGACATTAATAAAGGAGAGTTTTTTTTCCATCCCACGAGCCTTTCATATGCAGTACTCCAATATGATTGGACCGTTTTTTTCTTTTTAGAATCAGTCGTCTGTTCAGCTCCATCATATGACCTTCATGCCTTGGGCAGTCTAGTTTAGCCACAGTGCATGAACAGATCTTCTGAAACATTGTTTCAAGGGGTTCATAACATTGAAAGAGTCCTTCCAGTCACTTTTATTTTCTGTTTCTAATCCTGGAAGTCACATTGCAAGCTTGAGGCCCTGGCTACTGATACCACTGCATAGGCAAATGATCGATATCTCTACTGAGCTCTCTTTGATAAAGCACCACTTACAGATGATCAACTGTGTCTCCGCCGCCACCCGCCCTCGGCCTATGTGATGCGCCCAAGCTTGGCTTTGAACTATAAGCACCAGAGGAAAGAAAGAAAGTAAACAAGAAAAAAAAAAAAAAAAACAGACAAATTTGCATTAATCACATGCTCATACGCCCAGACTATAGAATCGCTACTAAGAGAGGCGGCGTCCTTATCAGAACGACTGGGTAACTGATAACTGTGCAAAAGTCTCAAGCAAACCCATAATTTTCTTCAGATTTTGTTTTCAATGAGCCAGACTTTCTTGTATTTTTTTTTCTGTTGAGAAACAGTTCTCCAGGCTTTTCACTGTGGAAGGCTGAGAATAAAGGCTGGAAAAGGCAGATGATGGAGGTATATGCAGCTTTTTGTGACATCACAAAAACAGTGGATTCAAAACGGGCCATTTTGCCAAGTATAGAACCAAATGAAATGGCCACTGACGCATTTCGAAGCCCGTTCACCTCCTAAAACCCTTGTTTTAACTGCAGATTATTTCCCTGATTATGAGCTTTTGGTGGAAACAAAGTAACGGGGGCAAGAAAAATCATCATACATGTCTGCTGGTTATTTTACAGCACACTTTAAAGCTGGTGTAACCACAGGATTAGCGCCACAGCAGTCTCCAGATGACTAAAGCTCCTTCAGAAAGAAAGAAAAATGATTTTTTTATCCTTGAACAGAAAACTATTTCAGTGTGTTGCAGCATGGAGCATGCATGAGCGCCTTCTCAGAAATACAGGTCACTTTCATTACGCTGGTGCGGCTCATTATTTTCACAATTAGCAGCGCAGAAATGGAGTTAGCGAGGTGTCTACTGACCAAAGCTAGAAGAAGCTTGCTCACGGAATCTCTGCAGGGTTGAATAGTGAGATTATCAGGGATTCTAGAGGCTGGGATTTGCCCGGCGGCAGCCGGGGCTGCGTAAGCAATTCCTGCAAGGGTCTTTTAATAAGAGAAAATCAAAACACAGGAATGAGATCCACTAAATTAACTTACATCTCATGCTTTGGGCCTTCAGCTGCCTCATCTTCTCTACATGGTTCATTATATTTCAAGCCTAAAGCCCTATCCTCCAGTGCAAAGCAATTCTTTTTGTAGGGGAATATTATAAATATAGAAGCTGGAAGAAGTTCCTTAAGTGGGGCCTTACGCTGACAAGAGGTTTAATCTGAGACCAGGGCTAATGTGATTTGCTGCACTCCTTCCATGCACCCAACAGGAACAATGACTTGAATGCAAGTGCCCATTTCTCTCCCTCAAAAAAAGCCACTTAGACAGAGCTTCCGTTGATCCAAATATCAAGTAGTGACGTTCAAACGGCCTCGGCGCGTGGTGGACATTTTGAGGCCACTTTCATGTCTTTCGCTTTCAGCCCTGCTGTAAGAACTGAGGTTGTGATGAATATTGACTTAAAAACAAAAATAAACCCAGCCCTAATCTTGACCAGGCCCTCCGTTCGCTTCAGCCATCACGCCAAGCTTATTGCAGCAGCCCCGGTGCATCTCCACTCAAAGCGTTCACTTCAAAACCGTCCTTTCCCACTAAAAGGCAAAGCAACCTCAAGCACAGTTATCTCTGAAATAACCCAACGGGCAAGCATTCGCTTTTCATGTGTCCTTTAGTCCAGCAGGCAAAACATCCTCCACACAGAGTCGCTTTTCTTCTTCTCAGATGCACTTCTTCAGTCACTCTCTTGAATCGCTGCATCTTTTTGAGCCCCAAATTAAATTACTTTTTTTTTTTTTTTCTTTAAATAAAAAAAAAAAACAACGAAAAAAAAACACACACATCAGGGTCTGCTTTACAGGGCAATATTTAAAAAAAAACATCTATTTGGCAAACATATGTAGTATATATATATATTTCTCTTGCAGTTTGACTTCCTTGACTTCCATTTATGACCTCTTTGTCATGATTCAATTTTCTACGACCAGATTAGAATAAAAAAGCTCTGTTTTACTTTGCTTTTAAGACATATCGATGTAAAACATGGCCCTTTTTGCTCTGGCTGCAGCTCAAAATGCTCCAGGCTGAAACTAGGCTGAACGGATGGAAATTGATCGTATGATCATTATTTTTATATACAATGTTTTGGTTTTTAATATCACAAAAACGAGGAATTCTGACTGGGCTGTTTTTGCAGTTTATCTTCTGTGTATGAGTCATTTGGACTGAAGATTTAATAACAATGTCGACATGAATCATCATCTTTCGGCTGCTCCCGGTTAGGGGTCGCCAAAGCAGATCAACCGGCTCCATTTCTTCCTGTCTTCTGCATCTTCCTCCTTCAAACCAGCTGTCTGCATGTCCTCTTTCACCATATCCATGAACCTCCTCTTTGGCCTTCCTCTTCTCTTCACTGGCAGCAGTAATGTCGACATGAATAAAGGTGAGTTTTTTTCCCCCCATCTTCATATGCGGCACTTACAATAGGACTGACTGTCCAGCACCATCATGTGAGTCCTTCCACTCACTTTTCTCAAGTAAAAAAGTGAAAACACACCAGGATCTGCCTTAATGGGCAATTTCACTCAGTTTTAACACTTAAAAATTCAAAATTCATTAACAAAAAAAAAAAAAAAAAAACCATCATCAAGCGTCTGGTGTGAAAAGAAGACTCAGAAGATGAATGGAACCAGACATCTGAGGCCTCTTATAATGTTATTTTGGTGTAATTTATTTAACTGTTACTTATAATAAGGATCTTTCTATTTTTTTTTTTAAGAACCATTTCATTTTAAATTTAAAGTTCAAAGAAAAAGAAAACGATTCATGTTGGTAAATCATCAAATTTAAAATGCACAAAGTTTCTAAAGTCGATCTCAATATTGACCAAAATAATCAGGGTTCTGATTTTTGCGATAATCGTTCAGCCATTTCCAAGGAAATTCAATAGTGTAGGGATACATGGGGGGCTGTGAGGCCAGTCAGTTGCTAAAGAAATTGATTTGCCATTATTTGACCAGTTCCATTCCATAGAAACAGTGTAAAAAGTGTATTAAAAAAAAGAAGTGGAAGCTGAATAGTCAAGCAACCTTGGGGTTGTGAAAGACGCAAAAAAAATTAACAACGCCGTGATGTCTGGCTCCATTCATGATGGATGACGTTTAAGACGAATGCGTAAAAACAAAACTCAGGACCATTTTTAACCTCAAGAGTTCAAATGATAACAAAAATGAGAAAAGTAGGACAGTCTCAGCTCAGACTAGTCCGAGTGTGTGTTTCTTGATCCTAAAGGTTTCCTAATTAAATCAGACCCCCAGTAACGACATGAGTCATGTGCTCTCCGACCCCTCGGGCCAGTCTTTCAACATTTGCAGTGTAAGTGTATTTTCCAGCAACAATAGAGGAGAGTGTGTCCCAGCTACTGTTCAAATGTACGAACATCTGTCGACCCCCCTCCACCATCTGCCATCCAGCAGCCCGCGGTTTGGACCACCGGCTCACGGCTCCACTGCCTGGACTACTGGTGGTCCACAGGATCACCGGACCCCCCTCAGAGCCGATATCGGTAACCTGTTAGTATGATCCAGACAAACATGACGGACGTCCCTGCTGGAGGTCCCGGGACACGTTTATAATACCAGACTGTCCAAATGTGGGACATCTGTCTGCCCACACACTTTTACAGCAAGGCTCGAGATACAGAACGGACACACAGGGAGGAAGAGTGAGAGAGAAATGTCCCTACCTGTTTGCTGAGGGTCGCAGGTAGAAAAAAAGCTGTTATATATTCCCGGCTGATGAACACATTGTCAGTGAGAAGATTTTACTGTAAGAGGAGAAAAAAAACCCTGATATGAACAATGAGAGAGAGAGAGAGAGAGAGAGAGAGAGAGAGAGAGAGAGAGAGAGAGAGAGGGGTGGGGAGAGAGAAGAGAGACTCAGAGAGAAGGCAAAAATGGAAGCAAGAGAGAAAGAGAAAGAGAGAGAGAGAATAAATAAATATACACACAGAGCAAAAGAATGGGAGTAAGAGAGTGATAGTAAAAAATGGAAAGAGAGAGAGAGAGAGAGAGAGAGAGAGAGAGAGAGAGAGAGAGAGAGATCCAGTTACAGCAGATAAATGAAAGGCTCTGAAAACAATGCTCTGTGGCTGAAGCTCCAGCTTCAATCCATTCCTGCTTTTCATTCCCAAATATTTCCAACCTCATTCCCCGGATCCCTACCTCGGATGTCCAGAGTTAAATCCAGGGTAGGACGCCCGGCCGACAGGAGCATCCTGAGGATCGCGGCGGAGTTAAACCCACATGGAGCACCAGCTGAGCCGAGGAGGGTCTTTTCTCCAGCTGTACACGAGCTCCGCCCCCCCTGCGCCTCCATTGGCCAGAGGAACCTGCACCTGCGTGATGATTGGCTTGTCGCTTGCCTGTCCTGGAACAGGAGGACAGTGGAGAGATTGTAATAAAGAAATCTTCCAAAAACATTAGTTAGTCAAACAAATGCATCCAGGAGTGTTTATTTGGATCTGACATGTCCTGCTAAAGAAGGTGTTTCTGGTTTATAACAGAAGAACTTGTGTAAAAAAAACAACATTGCATTTATGTTTTTAAAATGTAATATAATTGTTACAATTAATGTTTACCTTCAGCTATCATTGCTCCAAATCCTGCCATATAGCAAAACACTACAATGGCCCAATCTCTGTAGGTTTGGCTCCCCCCTGTGGCTGATTGATGCGATGACACCCTCACTCATTCTTTTACAGACAACCATCAGCAGGCTTTCTAACCACAGTAAAGAAGTGTAGGTCAAACTTCCTCTCTGGATGTTTTAATTAATCCTTCCCCAATGACAGAGTCAGCAGGAGCTCTCCTCTCCTCTTTCCACTCTTTTAACAAGCAGATAGGGTCAGCAAGTCCAGTCACTCCAGCCAGTTGAGGATACTGTAGTCTGTCCCCTGTTGGCCTGTAATGACCTACTCTGTCGACCTCATGCTGGTCAGACTCTCCCAGTGGTGAGCAGAAACTGCTGGACTCGAGGGAAGACGGTGAGCCTGGACACAGTGTCTGAAATGAGTTCTTGCCTTTGGATTCAAGATAAAGCTGTGGTTTAAAGTACATTTGTGCTATTGAGGAATGGTTCTCCAGATCTTCCTGAAGGACAGTGTTGTTGTCTCTCATGTTCAGTCCAGTCTCTGTACCTGAGCAGTTCTCCAGATCTTCCTGAAGGACAGTGTTGTTGTCTCTCATGTTCAGTCCAGTCTCTGTACCTGAGCAGTTTGATAGTTTTGTGTTGATTAATCCACACAGTGATCTACGTCTGAACCTTCAAGTAGAGCAAAGCGTCTCACTTAAGACATGAAGCAGTGAAGAAACAGGTGCAGATGATTCCAGATGTTCAGGTGATTCGTTTACTGATACTGAATGCTGAGTGATTGGAACCTTTTTATCTAGGACCTTTGTAGCCCGTCACACTAACATTTGTTTTGATATCTTTCATTTATTCTATATTCTCAATTTGCCATGGATTAGACAGTTTGAGAGGCATTATACTTTTGCACCAACAAACAAAATATAAAGATTACGGCCTTTGCACGCTCAGCTTCACTGGGATGTGTAAAGATATCAGGGGCACAGTTTAGGTGGAAGATGTTGCACAGTGCCTGGGAAAGTGTGCATTGTCTGAGAGTTCTGAGAGTCTGAGAGTCTCTAATTGTATCAAGTGATTCTCTTTGTTGACTGTAAGTGAAGCTGGTTGTGCTAAAGTGAATGAAGAGGTGGGTTTGTTGACAGACAGGCAGACAGGTGTCCTAAGTGCAGACAGGAGAGATGGCTCTGCACCGGGCGGGGGGATTAACGGCTGAAGAGTGTGCAGATGGAAGCCATTTGCATCGCCCTTCAGAGTTCCACGAGCGAGTCCAAGTTGCTGCGACACGCTGAAAGTGCGTGACGAAGGCCGAGGGAGAATGCCAGACAGGTGCAAAAGTGCAACCCTGTGTTCTCCCAGCGGGGGACGAAGAATGAGCCCATTATAGTTGTGATGACAATGCAGGCTTTGGAACCCTAGACAATCGCACAAATGGGGGCGGGGGCTGGGCTTCCAGCTGATGGCAACTCTCAAAATGTGGCCAGCTGAGTGTAAACCAGCTGTTATGGTCAGATAATGCATCAGGCCACATAATATATGGCCAGGTAAGTGCATTAATGTGTCTGCACGATGTGTACACTTTAATGAATCGCTGAAAGGTTGTAAATGGACATTAAGAGTCCAAACATCCATCATAACTCTTAACTTTTACTTTCTAATTGCATGTGGCACTCTGGGATCAGAACATACTTGAGCTTTCTGTAGTGTTTATGACAAAGAACATTATAATAAAAACATTATAAAAATCTATTTGGGATTTACAGCGCTGTGCAAAAGTTTTAGGCAGGTGTGAAAAAATGCTGTAAACTAAGAACGCTTTCAGAAATGGAAGTGTTGATCATTTATTTTCATCAATCAACAAAATGCAGTGAAAGAACAAAAGAGAATCTAAATCAAATCAGTATTTGGTGTGACCACCCTTTGCCTTCAAAACAGCATCAGTTCTTCTAGGTACACTTGCACACAGTCTCTGAAGGAACTCGGCTGGTCGGTCGTTCCAAACATGACTGTGTTTCAACCTCCGTGTGACGTTGATGATCATCAGTACCTGTTTGGTAAAATTGGTTGATCAGACACCGACTATAATCCTACAGAATCCCTGACTTTGTGCAAGTGTACCTAGAAGAACTGATGCTGGTTTGAAGGCAAAAGGTAGTAACACCAGATATTGATTTGATTTAGATTTTTCTTTTGTTCGCTCACTTTGCATGTTGTACATTGATAAAAATAAACAATCATTATTGATATTTCTGAAAGCGTTCTTTGTTTACAGCATTTTTTCACACCTGCCTAAAACTTTTGCACAGTACTGTATATATATATAGTATGAGGAAGTCAGGTTCACAGCTATAATAAAGTCTAATGCCTTTTTAACTTGATCTTTCTTTAAATTCGCTTAAAAATACCTGGCTATGATCTTTAATAAAACATGCAGTTGGTCATTGATCTTTTCTGGTTCTGAAATATTCCAGGATGAGTGTGAAATGTTCTGAAAAGCATGTCATCACATATTGTGGTGCTATTTATGATATTTAGTTACCATTAGTTAACCATTATTTTGGTGAAAGTCCTCTGATGCACTTCCCTTCAGGATATGGTCTCAGATCAGAAGCAGATCTGAAGAAAAAGGGGTGGAACTTTGACAGAATGGGATGGAAATGAACTTTTTTTCCGAAGCTGAAAGAGCAGCGTTGTTTTATCTTTGAGACAAATTACCATAAAACTCTTGTTGACTTTTTCTAAATCTTTCCATGCCCTGCATTAGTGAGGGTTTTAGGAAGTCATCTGCGGTCTGAATATCATAACAAAAGGAGACCCTTGATGAGTGGTGGTCTGCCATTTCTTGAGGAACACAGAGGCAGACGATCCAGAGGAGCATCTAAGCAGCTTCAGGTCTCTCTGGCTCAGTCCAGGCTCATGACCACACCGTGAGAAGCAGGTTGAGCTGGAGTAACCTTCATGGAAGAGCAGCAAGGCAGAAAACCCTGCAAATCAAAACGAACTTCAATGCTCATCTCAAATGTGTTTGAGATCAAATCTGTCCAAAATAACCAGAAACCAAAAATCAGACTCGACCCAGAACTGTTTTAGATAATATACATTTCTTTAAATTCTCCCTGCTGTTTTAACACATATTCTTTTCTATTCTGTTTAATATATTCTGTTTTATTCTATTCTATTCTGTTATCTCTCAGTCACTCGCTCATTTTCATAGCCGCTTGTCTTAATTAGGGTCCTGGGTGATGCTGGAGTCTGTCCCAACTCTCACAGGGCAAAAGGCGAGGAAACACCCTTGATAGGTCGCCAGCCCATCGCACAGCAGCTCTATTCTATTCTATTCTATTCCATAAACAGTATATATTCCTGAAATGATTATAAAACCCAAGCAGACGTTCGGTGTTGGGTTTATCATAATGGGTTTATTTTCCAAAATCCCCTGCAGTTCAAGGCTGAATTACACACTTCTTAAAGGGATATTACTGCACCAGAGCTCTCACTGGAGCCTCAGCTGTCATATGGGCAAAAAGTATCTGGAGTCTGATAAGTGTTTCCTGAGATATTTGAAAGTGAAAGTGACTATTCTTGTCATTGCGAGGTCACACCACAATGAAATTGGACCTCTGCATTTAACCCATGCAAACACCGTGCAGCTACGAAAGCGCCTGGGGAGCAGTGACGGGGACGGTACCTTGCTCAAGGGTACCTCAGGGTAACCTACTGGTAAGGGGTTTGAACCCACAATTTTCCGATCCTGTGGCCGACTCCCTAACCACTAGGCCACCACTGCCCCACGTATTTAGTTTTCTTGCATGTAATATAATTGACCAGGACAGACCAGTCCGAGGTGTTTTATTGTACATTATCTATACATTTTAGGCAACATGCTGTGGGTAACTTTATATCTGCCATGATGTACAATTCACAGCCATCATTACATTCAAATATGTTGGTGTTAGTGGGGATATTATATACCGATCCACCTCTGCACGACTGAACTTTAAAGACGAGGCCTAAAAACATCAAACTGTGCTTAACAACCTACCAGTATGTGTAAATTAAAACAGTTCTGCAAAGAGTGGGCTCATATTATTTGTCATGAAGTCATTTTAAGACATTCATTTTCACTCAAATGGATATCGGCTGCTTGAAAAAATAATTTCATCATCGTCTAATATTACATTTCCCCTACACGTCTGAACGCATTTTGCTTGCGAGTATGCATCAATATTTTTCAGCTGATATGTAGCGTGTCCTCATGTCTGAGTCATCCATGCAGTTCATTATACAGCCAGTAGATGGTGGTGATTTAGTCCTAATGAGAAAAATAGATTAGGCATAACTGGGCAGGCCCAGGTCTAGCCTAGATCTGTTATAAGTCTCCTGAACCTTGATGCACTGAGAAGAACAAACCTAGAAGTTAGTCCACTGATTTAGCACGAGATAATGAAGCAAACACACCTGAGCTCAGCGTTCATGAAAGCCTAGTGGTCACAGCCTGGGGTCCGTAATCAGAAGGTCGTGGGTTCCAGTCCCAGTCGGTTGCCCCTGTGGTAATCTTCAGCAAGGTACTGTCCCCATCACTGTTCCCTGGGGGCTGGATTTGGTGTGCTGTGTTTTCACGAGGATAAATGTTCACTTCAAAAAACAGAGACATATGCGGTAAATAGGGATATTTCTCAACGACATATTGAATTGTTGATTTTTCATCCGTACCATTCGGAAGCGGGTGCGTTCCATAAGTCCCCAGTAAATATTCTCCATCACAAAGCTGACATCAGTGAAGGTCAGGCTGCAAATTAAAATCCCCACAGACTCCCAGTTGTTCTTAGCGCTCATTACACAAGTTTATATGCCAGTTTCTTCATCCAAAGCAGCTTAATTAACTTGCTAGCAGGTGTTGATTAGCCTCTACAGAACAAGCCTTAACAGCGCTCTGCAAAGAAGCATCTGCTACGCCGGCGACGTTGCAGCGGAGCACAGTGCAAGCATTCACTCCTCATCACTCATGTGCTGATTAACCTTTGGCTTAGTAAACATGCGAGCTGAAGTAGGCATGATGGGCGGCCTGCTGTGATCATTTCAGTCTCTTCAAAGTTCAGCCTCAGGAAAGGCTGAAAGAGAGAGTATGACTGTGAGATGCAGCCACTTCTGCTAAAGCGCTTTATTTTAAACCTCTTTATCACATAATTTGACCTTTTACCCTTTAATGCACGTCCATTGGGTTGTTGTTACGCTGTATAGATATCTGCTATCATGTGTCTCTAGAAGAATGCATTTACTGCTGCATTTTATATCTAATTTGCACAGGCCAGCCGAAGGTCAATGGAACATCTCTCTCACTCACTCACTCATTTTCTGAGTCGCTTGTCCTAATTAGGGTCGCGGGGGTGCTGGAGTCTATCCCAGCTCTCACAGGGCAAAAGGCCATGAAACACCTTGGACAGGTCGCCAGTCCGTCACAGCGGAACACACAGTCAAACACACTCACACACACATAGGAGACAATTTAGCATCTCCAGTCTACCTGACGTGCAGGTTTCTGCACGGTGGGAGGAAACCGGAGCTCCAGGACCTGGACCTTCTCAGTGGTCAAGGCTTAAAGTAATGTTTTTAAGGAGGAAATTCAGAAAGTGCAAAACCCAAAGTACTTTATTTGTTTGGAAATATTACAAGAGATTAATTCAGTTTTGCACAAACTTTGTAGAACCATCAATAAACCAAACTCCAAAACCTGTCTGCTTTAACAAAACATGATGCAAATGCCATGTGGCAAACCTGCCCAAGTTTGCTAAAGCTTCTAGAGTAATGCTTGAAAGACTTTTTAAACAGGACAGTACGAGCAGTTTTAGTCCAAAAACTGTTTCTCACTCTGAAAGACTGTGCTGTGTGTTGCTGTGCTGAAATGTTTATATGTTACGTCCGGCATTTAGACACACGCACACACGTTTGTTGTCAACCAGACTCTGCACAGAAGCGTGACTGTGGGAAGAAATGTGTGGCAACTGTGTGAGATTGAGATTGTGGTTTACAGCTGCAGCCTAGACTGAGACTAGACTTGCTGGAACTTACAAATGGAACTTATATACTTGTATATGTAGGTCTATATAAAGATATATACACAGCACTGTGCAAAAGTTTTAGGCAGGTGTGAAAAAATGCTGTAAACAAAGAATGTTTTCAGAAATATAAATAATGATAGTTTATTTTTATCAACTGACAAAATGCAGAGTGAGCAAACAAAAGAAAAATCTAAATCAGATCAATATTAGTGTTACTACCTTTTGCCTTCAAAGCAGCATCAGTTCTTCTAGGTACTCTTGCACAAAGTCAGGGATTCTGTAGGATTATAGTCGGTGTCTGATCAACCAGTTTTACCAAACAGGTACTGATGATCATCAATGTCACACGGAGGTTGAAACACAGTCATATTTGGAACGACCGACCAGCCGAGTTCCTTCAAAAACAGTGTGCAAGTATACCTAGAAGAACTGATGCTGTTTTCATGGCAAAGGGTGGTCGCACCAAATATTGATTTGATTTAGATTCTCTTTTGTTCATTCACTGCATTTTGTTGATTGATGAAAATAAATGATTAACACTTCCACCTGCCTAATACTTTTGCACAGTACTGTATATACTACTATTTGTCTTTGTGGGCTTATGCTGCAGGTTTCTATCATTTTTTACAATATTGAATTTATAATGGATCTTTCTCTTGCACTGGTGTGTACTAGCGAGTCATGTTGCACTGCACTGTAGAAAAATGAAGAAGAACGATTGTATCAGAGTTGATCTTCCAGTCACTTCCAGAAAAAAGTAAACATTGATTCAAATGACACTTCTAAAGAAAAACAAAGAGTTCATAATGAAAAAGCCCGGAGACATGTAGGGCATTATGGGGTATTAAGTGCTAAAGCATACAGAGCTGGAATGAGCCACAAATAGACACATTCATTACATTCATATGTTGGTAGAACATCAAAAACTGAAGCTCATGGCTAGATGAACCAGCAGGGGGAGCTCATGACAGGAAAGCTCAACAGTATTTGTTCATTATAATTGACAATATGCTTCAAATCCCCATAGATAATGTAATGGACTTACACAGTGCAGAGTACACACACACACACACACACACACACACACACACACACACACACACACACTCCTTCTCCTCTATAATGTTAAAACATTTGTGTACATTTCAGTTTCACCATGCAGACATTACAAACATTATGAATATCTATCTATCTATCTATCTATCTATCTATCTATCTATCTATCTATCTATCTATCTATCTGTCTCTCATACATACGTATATGTACATATACATATATATATATAAATATATATATATAAAAGGAACATATGTAGCAACAGTCCCTCAGTATACAATCAAATCCACGCAGTGAGGTTCCAGCATCTACTGTAAAGACTTTTAAGAAAAGATAAGGTTCTTGCATGGAGGACACATACTTATGATTTTACAGTTCTTCTCATTCATCCAGCTTTTGGTTTTATGTCCCTCTCAGGCTGAATATCTCTTACAAACATAACAAACGGCAAGTGCTCAAACTCTCAAACATTTAACGGTGCTTATAAATTGATACTGCATACGTGCATGAATATGCAATTTCACAGTTTCATCTAACATATGGTTTGTGGGCCTACATGAGAAGCATGCTTCCTCCTGGATTGCAGAATTGCAGACACCAGCAAGCCATTGCCTCGTCCTCATCCTTCCACCCACAGCTTCACAGCATCATAAAGCCTAAATTGATGGGCCAAAATACATGAGCTCAGCGTTTTGGAGTAACAGTCCCCAGCTAAATATGACCTGATGAGGCAAGCAGCTCACCACTGGGACAGATCATGGGAGAACAGAACAGTGCAGGTGCAGCATGAAGATGGTCTTGGAAGAACCGCAGGAGTGTCTTTTGATAGTGAGATTTTTACACTGTTGAGAAGAAAAGCAGGTTTTCCAAGTATGGTGTTATTCTGGTAATTTGGCAGCGGTGGCCCAGTGTTTAGAGACTAGGCCCCCAGATTGGGAGATCGTGAGTTTGAATCCCTCACCAGTAGGTTGCCCTGAGCTACCCTTGAGCAAGGAACCGTCCCCATCACTGCTCCCTGGGCACTTTCAATAGCTGCATGTGTGTATGGGTAAAATGCAGAGGTAGAATTTCGTTGTGTCTCACTGTGTGCTGGGCTGTGTTTCGCAATGACTTCGGGAATCACCTTGTTGGTGCAATAGTTGTTGGAGTTATATTTGGGAAACTGAGGTGATTAAATGAAAGAAATCAGGACAAATGTTTTAGTGCTACAGGCTGCTAAGTGTCTAAAGATACAAGGTTCTAGATAAAGTGGTTCAGCATTCAGATTATCTGGAATCATCTGCACCTGTTTCTTCACTGCTTCATGTCTTAAGTTAGACACTTTTTTCTGCTTGAAGGTTCAGACGTAGATCACTGTGTGGATTAACCAACAAAAACTATCAAACTGATAATGATAGACTGAACATGAAAGACAGCAACACTGTCCTTCAGGAAGATCTGGAGAACTGCTCAGGTACAGAGACTGTACTGAACATGAGAAACAACAACACTGTCCTTCAGGAAGATCTGGAGAACTGCTCAGGTACAGAGACTGTACTGAAGATGAGAGACAACAACACTGTCCTTCAGGAAGATCTGGAGAACTGCTCAGGTACAGAGACTGTACTGAAGATGAGAGACAACAACACTGTCCTTCAGGAAGATCTGGAGAACCGTTCCTCAATAATACGTTAAAAAATACAAGCAATTTGGGCTCTTTGGAAGCAAAATAAGAAGAAAGGAGGAGCTCAAGAGATTTTAAGTAAAGTATAGTCACTATATACACCCTGCATGTTGTGCAATTGGCACTTCCGTATCACAACATTCTATTTCAACAGAAGTATTTTGCCCGTCATTAATGTTGTGGAATATTCGGGTTTGACATTGATCCCTTTGTTTAGTCTTAGTTCTCATCATTAAGATGCAAAAGTGGAGATAAAAGACAACATATGGATGCAGAAAAAGGCACAGCACTTTCTTTTCACTCGAACAGAATGTCTTAAGATAAACAAAACAGCAAAAAAAAAGCCAGTCAACTGATAACACACTCACACTGGCACTTTGTTACTTTTTGAAAACCTCCGGCTTTAATCCAAGGCCTTTTGAACACTTCGACACTTGAATCACAACTCTTTTCTCTAGTGTGCTGCTTTGTGAGTCGGCTATCTTGGCAACATTTTAATTAGCTGGTGATTAAACGAAGGAGAATAAAGCTGAGACCATTCCGCAAGCCGGCTAATTACTTTTATCAGTCGACGAAGAGTTGAGGTGCAGCCGATACTACCTCACTCGCTCGCCCCGAGGCAAATGGAGCTGTACTCTCTGTTGCAGGGAGTGTGCCGTGGCAAAGGAGAAGTCTGGCTTTAAACTGATGATATAGAGTGACAGTGACTCTGACAAGTAGATTGCGCAGAAAGAGCAGGTCAGGGCTTCACAGTCCAAATTTCCTCCTGGCGGGGTGTTAGAGCGTGTCAGCTCTTTCTGAAGAAAAGCGAGATAAGGCATTATGCTGCAGACAGAAAAAACAGAGGACTAGTTGAGAAAAAAAGACCAAATATACTGACATAAAAGGGGTTTTCGTTTAGGGGACAGAAAGAGGCGCCTAGTCGGTGGTGAAGGTGATTTGTACTGTGAAAAAGGACCTCGGGGCTCCTCGGCCCTCCTGAGCAGAAACGTCCCACACGTTCTTTCATACGCAACGCGGCGCAAGCATGCATGTGACGTTAAATCAATATTCCATTGTTCAGAATTTCACTGTTATTACAAATGCAGACTGAAGCTTAATGCAAAAGCCCACATCGATACCCAGTGATTGTTTGTCAGGTGACTTGACGGTGGCTTCTAAAAAAGGCATACTCTTAAAATAAGGGTGTCAGAAAGGTTTCTTTGAAAGTGACAATTCTTGTCATTGTGAAACGTCGCACAGCACAACACAACGAAATTCAACCTTTGCGTTTGATCCATACACACACGTGCAGCAGGGGGCAGCTATTGAAAGCACCTGGGGAGCAGTGACAGGGACGGTACCTCCAGGACAGTGTTGTTGTCTCTCATTTTCAGTCCAGTCTCTGTACCTGAGCAGTTCTCCAGATCTTCCTGAAGGACAGTGTTGTTGTCTCAGGGTTTTGTCTTTGACACTTTTGAGCCTGTCACATTAAAACATGTGATCCTATTTCTTTCCTTTGATCTTCTCAATACATCAGACAGAGGAATAAAAAAAAAAAAAAATCCAAACATTTGCACCAATAAGGTGATTCCCAAACAAAGAATAAAGAAATGAGGTTTGGCCTTAAACAGTACCGTATATTGCAAAATTTCATGCATACCTGCTCCAGCTTTTGGAAATCTTGATCTTTAACTGTTGACCATGGGTCACCCCTTGCCATCAAGCTCAGCCTGAGCTGATCTTTTACTTCTCAAAACCAGAAGACATGCATCAAGACTCAACATTCTTTACTCCTAAGCGGTGAATTGAACTTTCCTTAACTCTCACTCTGGATAAAGGACTGTAAATGTAGATATAACGTGGCAACACCGTTCACATCAGTTCTAGGAATAACTAGGGATAACTAGGGATTAATTTCTGTTATTTACCATAATCAGTTCCTGATATCTATATAATATGCAACAATAATATTACATTAAATCAAAATATGAAAATAATTTAATAAAGTTTCCTTTACAGACCCAAAAGTAAAAGAAATACAATTGCACCTGCAAGTTTGAACAACAGAGGGCGCTCTTAGCCTTGTCATGACACCCTTATGGGGCCTCTTGCTCATCATGCAGACAGATTCGAGTTTGTTTTTTCCCATTATGGTGGATTAGGGGTGCTGAAACTGTAATTAGATAATCAACCAAGGCCAATCTCTGCCTGATTTTACACTCTAGGTTGAAGCTGAGTGGGTGTAAAGTAGCTTACTGCATAAACTTCAGCTGCCGTTTTACAGCACGCGTTATATTCACATTTTTATTGAAAGTCACCCTGCACTGTGGGTGACTATGTATTTACACCTTGTCATAACCCAGCAGGACAAGGGCTTGAGTCGCCTCTCATGCTGGACTAAGGAATACCTCTAGTTTTCCCAGCATTGAGAACTGTAGGGGAAAAATAAGCAAATGATTAAGCATGACAAATAAATAAATATGAGAGAGGAATGATACATTCCCTTTGAAGTTACTTAAGGTTTCCATGGCACTACTGTACAAGGTGCACTTTGATGTGAGTATGTGTTCCAGCACTGGATTAAATTAAAGACCAAGAGCTTTTTTTTTCTTTTTTTTTTGGTTAGGAAAGGCCACAAGCGCCTTTCATGATCAAACTTCACCCTGCATAATCATCTTCCACTTTCTGTAATCAGGTGCACAGACGCACTTTAAACTGGAGCACATGAGAGAACTTCGCAAAGCAAATATAAACAGCAGACCGGGTTCATCTCTGGGTTAGTTTCCCATTGTCTTATTTGCTATGACATGACCACAATACAAAACAATTTTCTGTCAAGGCCTAAAGCAGAAACTGTCCTTTTACACTTTGCTGAAATGACTTGAGATCCGTGTTTCTATTATGAGAAAGAGAATCTGGATTTCAGCGTCTGTTTTCCGTGTAATACAAGGATGCCTTACCCCAGCCTAGAGTTTTCCCTACTGAAACACTTCATACAATTAAGCTAACAAAGGAGTGTATAACTCTGTCTTAGAGAACCTGACCTTGATGCTTTCACAGCAGATCAAATCCAGGAAAAGGCATCCTATCATATTAAACTGTTAGACAAACAGGGTGAACTACAGTTTAAGGATGTAGAAGTATAGCTTTGGGAGTCTTGCCCAAGGACTCTTAAAGATATAATGTCTTGTGTTTGGACGGGGGGCTAGAATCCCTCTCTGCTACATGGAGGGTGATGATAACACCCACTATACAACAATCCATGACATCAACCACAGATGCTGTTACCCAGAGTGCAATGGTAGACATATGTAGTGCCACAGGAAAAGGTGTAAAAGTGTAGCCTTTAAGTAAGATTCTAACAATGGCTGGATTTTTTTAATCATAAATGATCTTTTAATTTTGACAAGTTCAATGACTAACAAAACCTTGGAGAATTCCTTTAGTCGAACATGCATTTATAGCATTTGGCAGATGCTCTTATCCAGAGTGACCTATTTCTTTCCGGATAAGCCCTGGATAAAGTAGAATAAAACACTTTTTGTCCAGAAACTCCTTCACCAGCACTCACTAATGAGGACGAACGAAAGCATCAGATGAAGGGGCCTAAGGTGTGTGCTCAAGAACTCGGAGCGCATCAGTGAATGTGTAATGGACCTGAAGAAAGGACTGCTCAGAAATGAAACCTCAATCCTGTCTGCATATTTAGGCTGTTATAATGGATGCGTTGCTGAATATGAACAGCATCACATCGAACTGCAACATCTCTCCTTGCCGTACGGGTTGTTGGAGTACACCGGGTTTGAGGTCATAGAGGGGCTCTGGTCTCTTCAGTGGCTATCCCACCTGATCTGGTTTTAATCACCTCATTAAAGCAGCTGGGCTAGCCACATGCTCTGTGCCCAGAGGAGCAGCCATGCTGGGAATGTTGCGCAAGTACAGTTGCCACCACCTTTGCAGCATGAACTCCCTGCTGTGTACCTGCCATCCCCCAATGCTTATCTAGATGGGAGTAGAAAGACAGAAAGAGATGCTGGATCAGCTGTCAGCGGGCCACATTAATGAAAGTTAAATGTCCCCGGTGTGGCACTTTAGGGTAGTAAAAAGCAAAGAAAGCAGAGGACAGCAATCCCTGTAGTTTTCCTTTCGTAGAGAGGGGGGATCTGAGCCAAGAGTTTATTAGCCAGCATTTCTGTTCCAATCCATCATATTGCTGTCCTCTGTTAACCTCTGCTTACTCTCTCAGAAGGTTTCTAAGGGTCTGTTTGTAGAAGTACTTCAGTTTTCTCCAACTGCTCTAGGTGCTTGGGCCATTACTGTATCACTGACTGACTTCTCCTGGATTTTAATAGATGATGTATAGCACCGTTTGGCCTTGAAAATAAGTTCGAAACAATAGAGGACCAAAGAACAATCTGTGACCTTCCACCTTCTTGGTCACTGAGTGGTCTACCTTGCATAAACATTACTTGGCAACATGTCCAGACTCTCATAAATGCCATTGCTCCCACTGTTGGACTTCTTTTATTGTCGGCGCACTGGTATTCAGAGCAGCAGTGTTCTCGCCAAACATTCACTGTGCCAGGCTTCATATCCTTTGCAGATGATGCATCTTGGCCTTTGCCCTCACAGATCAATGCTGAGGGGGAGTGACATGCAACAAGAAACTGTATGAAAGCAGTAGAACAAAAAAAGTGAAGTGAGCACGACGGAACACAATGAAACCTCTGCTTTTCACCCATACACAGCATGCCCTGTCAGGGACTCGAACCCCGGGCTTTCACGTGACAGGCGGCGATACTGTCCACTATACTAACAAGGATCAAATGCAAGCTCTGCTATAACCCATACACACTACAGCAGGGGGCAACTCTATCTAGCATCTGGGGAGCAGTGATGAGCACAGTACCTTGCTCAAGGGTATCTCAGGGTAACCGGCTGGTCTGGTATTGCTGCACAAATCTAGCATTTCTGGTTTGCCAGAGCGCATCCCATCCTCTGTGTTATTTTATGCCATTTCAATAACCTCTCTCTCTCTTAGTGGAATGGAGTACATGTACTCCACTGCAACAGCTGCATAATACCATGCCAAAGCTATTTGCACACCTGTTTTCTCTCAAACAATGGGAGCCATTGAGAGAAGCCCCTTGCTGTCTGGCTGGCTTGGTTCAACGCTCTGCAGAGAAAAGGACTCAACACGGACACAAAACCGAAGGCAATACATATCGACATCTGACCGTGTAGCCCTCCACACCTGGTTGGAGCTTTGGAAAAAGCAAAAAAGAAAACAAAAACGTCTGAACTCTATAAACTTTGTATTATCCCAGATTGAAAATGACAGTTATTAATCTCTCATACTCTTACTTCGCATAAGTGGCACACTCCCAGACACTAGAATGGCAAAAATGGTGTTTAGCAAGCAGGTGCTGAATCTAAATATAGCATCCTCAAAGGCTTGCGGTCAGTTGCACTGATGTAATGCAGCAGAAAGCTATGGAGTTATGAAGGCACACCTTCAAAAGCGTCTGCATAATTGCAAGAATGCCTACTGAGTTACTTGATGCATTGCTCAGGTTTTTCTCTTGCCAAACATAAACAAATGGCAACAAAGATGGGATGGTTTTCAACTGTAACCCCAGCTTTAAACTGTAACCCCAGCTTTAAACTGTAACCTCAGCTTTAAACTGTAACCTCAGCTTTAAACTGTAACCTCAGCTTTGGGATACTATTTCAATGCAATTGACCTTTGATGAGCACACACTCTAAAGCACACACCTGATTTTCATGCTTCTGATATTGTTTCTGACTGGACCGCAGGCAGTTTTCTCTGACAGCGCAGTTTCCTGTGTCTTCCTACAAAAAACGATGCACTCCTTTCAAATTCACTCCCTGGAGACTTTCACAAAAATGTAGGATGATCACAGGAAGATCTGGCCCAAGTCCCCAGGACCCTGGCACATGACATCCTGAGTGTTATCAGCTGTAGATGGGATTGATTCTGACAACCTCAGGGTCGGTTTGATTTGTACACGCATTAACTTATACACTGGCAGCCTGCCATTAAAAGCAGAGGCACTGGCCGTAAACGCAAATGGAATACTTATGCAGATGCTGCCATCTAGGCTGTGGCCTGGTTAATAATTAAGATAAAAAAGATCCCAGAACTTCTGCCAGTTGTACCCAAATGTGTAATCTTCTGTCTGGAGTTGGACACATATATTTGAAGCCCAGCGGTAGGTGGGATGAATTGGACGCGGCCATAAACAACAAAGCATGGAAGTCATCCGAGTTTAACCCGCAACCGGGTTTTGATGTTTTCTGACAAGTGAAACTGCAGCAGGAAGAAAAAGTAAGCACACTCTTTCATCTTTTGGTTGGAGCGAGGGCCTAAAAGATGAAGATGATGATGTCTGGCAGCGTTCCAAATACACACCACGACCCCCCTTTAGGCCTGTATATAGGATGAAGCTCAACCCCCAAGCGCTAGCAGGCACACTTTGCAGGGATAGCAGGTAGCGAACAGCCTGCCTCATCTTTTCGGTGGTAAAGGTGGGATCATGCGGGCCAGCTTTGTGGATGAGCAATTTTTTTCCTTTATATATTTATTTTCCTCCCCCAGCTGAGATTTATTCACAGATTGTGTCGGGTGGAATTGCTCAGGCATTAGCCACCACATTTCACAGGCTGATGGCTTTTGCGTGGGCAGTGTCAATGCCACATAGTGTTGCAGGGCTGGGCAGTGCTTTCTTGCCTCACTTTGTAAACTGTCTGTGGCAGGACCTGTCCTGATATTTGAAGTTTTTTGTTTGAACTTGAGTCTTGTTTGATTTAGCATACTAGAAAATTCTTAGCAGATACCAACATGATAAGATTGTTGGATTTGTTGCAACATGTTTGGGAGGCATTTATGATTGATGCGTTCTCTTCACCAATTGCCTTTCACAATCCATCAATGCATCCATCCATCTTTTGTACCGCTTATTCTAATCAGGGATCTAGGGGACTATAACAGCACTCTTAGGGCAAAAAAAAGGGAGGAACACCCTGGACAGGTTGCCCGTCCACTCCTGCAGTCCTTTATTCGTATGGACTCTTGGATGAATCTGATGGAAACCAGGGAGAAAAAAAAAGAAAAAGAAAGTGAAAGTGACAACCCTTGTCATTGCACAGCACACATGAACCACAACGAAATTGGACCTCTGCATTTAACCCATGCACACTCAAACCCATGCAGCAGTGGGCAGCTATTGAAAGCGCCCGGGGAGCAGTGACGGGGACGGTACCTTGCTCAAGGGTACCTCAGGGCAACCTATTGGGAAGGGGTTTGAATCCCCGATCCTCCGATCATGCGGCTAACGCCCTAACCGCTAGGCCACCGCTGCCCTCACATCCATCCTTAATACACAATCCACAAAAAAGAACCCAAGCGTCCTTATCCAGGACCATCTCGCTGTAAGGTCACTAGCTGACCAAAATGACTAGTGTAACAATCTGTAAAAGCTAATGGGGATCAGTTAGTGCAAGCTGCCTAAGGCCAACATATGCTTACTACTGTAGCTGTTCGTGTAGCTTTCAATTACACTACCATATTTAATATGCTCTTTGTTCTCTGAGGGAGTAGAGCTTCACCTTTGCACCACCTTGAAGAGCTGTCTCACTGTCTCAGCTCAAGTTCCATTTGAAATATAGTACCTTATTCATTTGCCAGCGCTCAGAAATGTTAATGCACAGGAGTTATTTTGCCACTTTTCTCTTCCACACTACATTCACCCGAGCCTTCTTAATTTACATAGTGAAATGATATTCTCTTTAGTCTACAATATTCCCAAATAACTCCACACAAAATTAATCTGTAATAAAGTTCAAGGGCTTCTGTGTGTGTTTGAAACATACATGTTTTTGCGCTACACTGCTGCCAAAAGAAGGCGATTGCCTGGCCAGTACATCGGCTGAGAAAACTGACTGATTAAGGCTCCAGAGGTTTATTGGCATCAACAAAATCTGGTCAATAAGGATGGATATGAATAGTCCAGCGGTGGCTTAGTGGTTAGGGAGTTGCCATCGCATCTGAAGATTGTGGGTTCGATTCCCCAGGGCTAGGTTGCCCTGAGGTACCCTTGAGCAAGGTACCTTCCCCATCACTGCTCCCTGGGCGCTTTGCCCACTGCTGCATGGTGTTTGCATTGGTTAAATCCAGAGGCCTGGGGTAGTGGTGGCCAAGTGGTGAGGGAGTTGCTCCTGCATCGGAAGATTGTGGGTTTGATTCCCTCACCAGTAGGTTGCCCTGAGGTACCCTTGAGCAAGGAACCGTCCCCATCACTGCTCCCCGGGTGCTTTCAATAGCCACTGCTGCATGGTGTTTGTGTTCATGGGTTAAATGCAGAGGTCCAATTTTGTTGTGGTTCACGTGTGCTGTGCTGTGACCTCGCAATGACAAGGGTTGTCACTTTCACTTTTTGAATAGAAGATATTTGGAGAGACATTTGGATTTGAGATCAAAAGATGCTCCAATACTTGAAAAACTGAGTGGTCAGGTACAAAATGCAATTTAGATATTTATATATTTTGACATCAAGAAGTAAACACCAGGAAATAAAAGCTGAAAATCCCCCAAAAATTTCATGTAAGACTCAAATGCATAGCAAAATCAAAAATTACCTGACCTTGATATCCCAAAACTTATAATAAATATTATAATTTAATTAGAACACCCTAACATGAAGATAATAGCCGATATGGGTTAGCAGAAAACTGCAGAAACATGGGAAAATTCAAAGTTAACAGAATCAAACCAAACTAAGAACGAAGGATGTCTGGAAGCTCCAGCTCAGCCTTACAAACTGTATATTATTTAAGATGAAACTGTTGGGATTTATATGAATTTTAATCACATAAAATGGGCTGATATTGAATTTTTTAGACCCTGAAAATCAGCATCAGCATCTTTGACAGGCTGGGCCCTGACCAACATCGACAACAACTCACAAACATTTAAATTCAGTTAAAGTCTTTCTCTCCAGAGCTAATCCAATTCCCCATGTGTTGCGGAAGAGCCACCACAGCACCATTATTCCTCTGTCTCTGCGATTCTTCGCCCCGCCACATCATATTCTTTAGCTGCGCTATTATGCGTCTGCTTTGAATTAGGACCTGCAAGTCTTAAGCATTTTTTATCTCAGATGCCCACAGACTCTCAGAGCTTTCCATTTGCTTGTGAGAACATTCAGTGGCACGTGTAGAGAAAGCTAAGGCCCACCAGGAACACTGAAGAACAGCGGCATTTCTCCAGCATCCCTGCTTTTGTACTACCCTGTTCGTCGCCGTCTCTCTTTGAGAAACTTGAAGAGATTAGGTGACAAGGATTATTTACTGGAAATGTGTACACAGCTTGAGAATTCCATAAACGCCGGCTTTATTACATTGTCACGTTGTAAAGAAGTGGGCTTTCCCTTTGTGCAAACCTGTGATGGGTGCCTTTGTTTTGTGTTTTCACTCCAGCGGAGTTGCCGAATGTGCTATGCATCAATAAGGTGATAGGCCCGGAGTGGACCGCTTCAATGACTGGGGTTAGTATCGGAACAAACGTAGAGCTGGGTTAATCATTCTTTTCTAAAGGCAAGACGAGGCAAGTTTATTTATGTAGCACCTTTTATACACACGTTCAATCTAGTGCTTTACAAATGCAAATGGAAAAGTATTTAAAAGTTAAAGGAGACTAGAAATGAATACATTGTTAAAGCAAAATTAAAGAAACAGTTTTTAAAAAAGCAACAAAAGCAAATATAAAGTAACGCTTCTGATACTCTCTGTCCACTTTTTCTATTCAAAGTATAGCGGTGGCCTAGTGGTTAGGGAGCTGGCCCCGGATCGGAAGATTGTTCGATTCCCTCACCAGTAGGTTGCCCTGAGGTACCCTTGAGCAAGGTACTGTCCCCATCATTGCTCCCCGGGCAGCTTTGCTGCGTTTCACAATAAGAATAGTCACTTGCACTAATAATAACTAAACCCTGCTTCTCCACGTTTGGTACTTTAAACATGACACGTGGGTTCAGTCTTAAACCTACTGGATCGATTTAGCCGCACCTTGTCTCGTTCTTGTTGCTGCCCTCAGTTCCAACGTCTACCTCCGAGTACAAAGACATGTGCACCATCTTGTTTTATTTGTCCTTGAATTGTTAAGCAGCATCTCGCGTTCGTCCATTATCCTTAGAGGTTCTTGACTCTCCAGGGATGCATGCCTGTGCCATTCTTTAATTTGGAGTCGTTCTAAGCCGTGCCAGCTACAATAAGCCTCTGTTGAAGACATTAAAATACATGAGAGCAGACAGATTGGTGACAGTCTGACATGCTTACGTTTCAACGACGCTAAATTATTGAACGCAACGTCAATAATTTAGACTTTTGTCCCATTTTTAAGCCAAATGTCTAAGAAAGGGCTTTCCATGGTGTAACCCATACAAGTGTTACAAGGACCTCAAGATCACACATCGTGTGTAACCTGTAAAGTGTAAATTCCAGGAAAATATATGTATATTCTTTAGTTCTGTCATGCTCAGAGTGGTGTTCTGGAGAAAATGCATCATTGAGAATCTGCACTGTGTGAATGCGATTTCAATCAAAAGCCACTTCGCCGCTTTGAGATAAAATTAGGCAGAGTATACATGTCCTTTCCTCTGTGCACGCTGCTAATGGCTTTCCTATAGCTATTTGCTAATAAGCCGTGGATGCCTAATGCAGAGCCGAACACGGATGTCACATGCCGAAGGTTTCATGTGTGCGATGGTGTGAAATGCATTATCTTTGAGCAAAAGTGCCACGTCTGTGGCCCGCTGTCACCCCAGGGTGGCATGAGACCCATTTAGAAAGCTGTTCATTTTCATGCTCATTAATGTGATGCCAGAGAAGCCAGTGAGACATGCTTCTGTAGGCTGGTACTTAGTGGCACATTGCTGGAGAACAGAAAGTTTAGCTGAAGTTAAATGCGTTTCATCAGACATGCATACCAAGGTCATAATTAAGCCCTGAGCAGAAAGAAAGAGTCTGGTGACTCTCTAGCCTCAACATAATTAGCAGCATTAACTGTGCAGGGAGCTTCTGCCAGGCCTAGTTCAAGTCTTGTGACCAACATTGTTTAATAAGGTATCAGTCACAATATGTAATTGTGACATGGGCCAATGTTTCCCAGAAGCTTCTCACCATAAAGATCTTCATTAAATGGTAGAAAGAGCTTTCAAGGTGAGAGCGGCTCTATTACATAACCATCACAAGGTATGATGCTGTTGAGAGCCCAAGGTCGAGCCTGGTTTTTCTCTATAAAACCAAGTCTCTCCTTTGTTCCACCTTCATGAAAATCAATTTTTCTGGTGCTTATAGTCTGGGCGAACAACATTCATCCAGACTTAAAACCAAAATGAATTATGCATTATATAAAAAATGCAGCCATTTAATATTTTTATGGTGCATAATTCTTGGTACAACCAGAACTGATCACTCGACAATTGACTTTGCTTGGCATGGAGGGATTTTGGAACAGTTTGTCACTTTTCCTTTTTCTCAAGCTTACCAAAAGTTTTCAGCACCTCCAGTTCTGGTCTGAACATTGAGAAGTTGAGAAGTCTTCAATGTGAATGACATACCTTGGAGTCCTTAGTTTCCATTGTTTGCCTTCCCTGCTTTTCCCATACTGGAATAAATGTGTTAAACTGCTACCAGTTTGTATGCATAATGAAGGATGTTTCCTTGCTGATGCCACCTGCCATGACAGTTCCCAGGTTTTAGACCTAAGATGAGGGAGCTGTATGTCATGACCTGTACCGTGGATGTGGATTTGCTAAGACCTTCTGTTTATTGATGATGTAATCGTATCCACATCATGTAATACATATTTTCTTCCAGTTGTGTTGTGCACTTTGCCTTGCGCTCCCAGCTCCAACCCAAAGTTTCTTCTCAGTATGGAGCTTCCTATCCTGGAGGTTTCTGTAGGAAAAGAAATTAAAGGAAAGAAAAAGTGATTGCAAAATGAATGAAAAGTCAGACCTGAGGAGGTGTTGAGGTGATGTTGTTGTGGTAAGAATTTTGGTAATCTTTAATGTGTTTAGAGCCCACATTATCACATTGCCAATCTGTGACGGTCCAGTCTAAGAATCTTCTAGTTCATTTGTTTGAACAATCCTCTGTTTCTATAGTTAAAGCAACATGATAGGATGCACAGATGTTCCAACATACTGCATTGTGCTGCTTGCAGGTGGCATAATTATGCTCTTCATGGGACTTCTTGTTAAAACCCCCCTATTCAATGATCTCCGTTCTTTATTTAAGCAGTAAATAAACAGCTTTAATGAAACCATTAACCAAAAACACAAATTAATTGCACTAATTTTAAGAGAAATCCTCTGTTATGAATCGCACTTGTAGTCCAGTGTTGTAGATATAAAACAGCAACCGCTAAATTTATGGCGTTCAGCAGATGCTCTTATCCAGAGCATCTTCCCTGTCCTGATTACAGGGACAGTCCCTCTGGAGCAGCTCAGGGTTAAGGGTCTTGCTCATGAACCCAATGGTGGTAGTGCTAGAGGTGGGATTCAAACCTGAGACCTCTTGATCTAATGATCCATAGGCAAGTATCCTACCAGTAGACCACCGCCCACCACTGTTCTTAAAGAGCCACCCACTGGCTCTTAAAACCAACAGTCACCAGTGTGTTTAATTAAAAAATCTATAACATTGTATAAGAGGACTTATCTGTTCCAGTTTTGGTGGACAAGATTAGTGAGTTCTCTAAAACTAAACTTGGAAACAGTTTCTCAGGGACATCTCAAAACTATGCTGGACTCTGGCCTTCCAGGACAGTGACTGATGACCTGGATCTGCAATAAAATACATTTTGACAGATTGCAACACTCTACAGGAAGTGTAGGTGGCGATGTCTTCTGCTGTTTTAGCAGAACTGTGGTGATGGCTGCAGGTAAAAATGAAATCTCCGAAGGTTGCAACACTTATATTTAATTGATTAATTGGGGAAATAGTTGATGAGTTCACTGATGATCTAAATCTTTTTCAGTTCCTTTTTTACTTAGTAGTTAGTGTTTGCTCAAACAAAGCTGCAGCAAGTGTTTCCTTGCTCTTTTGCCCTTTTCTTGAATCGATCGAAGTTTTATTACGGTGTTTTAGTTTCTGCAGTACAAAGTGGTAGCTTTTGTGTGTCAAGCTTAGGGTGGGAATGAAGCCTTGCTGGGAGTCCCTGGTGGAATCAGGCGGCTGGGGGTGAAATAAAGAGGCATGCCTTATCTGGCAAGGCACTATGCTTCCCTCCATCAGCAGGCAGACACATTATTGGCACTCCTTCCTGGTCCAAAGGAGCCAGTGGAAGATGGATAGAGGACAGGTCACAGGAAACACCAGCAAAAGCCCCCACCTCACTCCATCGTTCTGCATCTTCCTGCAGGGGCCAAGATTATAGAAGGCGGACAGCTTCCAAATTTTATCGCCTTTGGACCGGCTGGTCCTTTTCACAGGAGGCATCTTTGCTTGATTGCACATGAGATGTCTGTTTGTTCAACTTCTGTTCAAGTACTGCTTGACAAAAGTTTGGAGACACATAGGCTTCTATTGGCAATGTTTGATTGACACTGTTACTTGCACATTAGATGAACAGTGTACCCCTTCATGCCCTTTCATTTAGTGACTGGTGACCTGTCCAGGGTGCTTCTGCACTCTCTGGTTGGGATAACTGGCTCAGTGGATCTACCTCTTTGAGCTTTTACTCTTTTTTTTTCAATATTTCTAGATGTAAACCCACTGTCACCTGACTCCAACCATTGGTGTCTTTCTTAGCTAAGCCCCCCTTTTGTAATGAGAGCTCTACTTCTTTTCATTTCTCCATTTAAGGTGCTGAAGAGTCTATCAGTGCCAGGGCTATAAGGCTTTGCATCTTGGTCCACCGCTCCAGCACTCTGAAAGCCGGACCACTTTCACTAGCTGACATTTTCCGGCCTTTTAAATGGAAAACCTGCCATGGAAGTAACCATGCTGTCACCTGCCCAATGACCTGCTTTACATCCCAGCCTGATCCAGTGACTTTTTGAATGTTGAATTTTGCTAAAGCAGCAGAAAGAGGAGGAATGAGGGAGAGAGACAGAGAGAAAGACTGTGAAGCACAGCAAGAAGGGCTATAATCTGTCTGACCCAGATTAAAGTCAGGTATAGAATCGATACCTGACTCTACACTTTCAGAAGAAAGGAACTGTGCAAATACATTTTTGGCTAATCAAGGCACAAACAGTGTAAATGTTGCTTCAAAGGGATAACAGGGTTATTGAGGTTCAGTTTTGTGTCGTAAATATGTTTTTTCAGGGGAAATGGAGCAGATTCATATCTTTTTATAACCTCATTTAAGAGAGAACAAAAAAATGGGAAGTCTACAGTCAGAAGGGAGTAAAGGTATAAAAAACATACCTACAAAAGATTATGGTGATGATGAAGTGTGCCCTTGAGGTGACCACCTCAGTGACACACAGTCCAAACTCAACCCAAACCCGTCTACCTCTAACTAGAAGCTGTGTAAACATATTCCAATAAAATAGGTGTAAATGCAAAGCATGAACCTAAAATTTGAATTTGAGCCCCACAATGATTTGGGAAATGATGCTTGAACATCACCCAACCCCGGGAGCATTCAGGTCCTTTGGTTCCTGCACATACTTCAACCTCTACTAGGAAGGACACTCATGTGATTTGTAGTGCTGCAATGTTTGTGAGCAGATATGGTGTTGGAAATGGGGCGTCAGCAAAATAAGACTGTTTAAAGCTCTCCACCAAGCATATGCAGGACAATTTCTGACTCAGCAGCTGCTGCGAGGAGAGCAGATAAACAAAGTTCTCTTCCTCTTGCCAGCCAAAGGACAAATGCTCTCAAAACAGGGTCATTTTTAAACCAGTTCTTTAAAAGAGCTTAGTAAGTTTTGCCGAAGGCAACATGTAGAGTTCCCTTCTCTCATCCTGAAGTACGTTTTTCTGGCACAGTGTAGTGTTTTGCCTGTTCTAATCATCAGTTAATTATCAAGATCTTTCTGGGTTAAAGTGGATGTGTTAGAACAGGGAAAGTCTTGTGATCGTAGTACCAGAAATGATGCGTCAGTTTGAAAAAACCCAACACTATATTTCCCAAAGTGTCCAGAGATCCATGTTAACGAATGCATTTAGCTAATTTAAGCTGTTCTCATGGCTGAAGCAAGCATTCATTATCAATCAAGTTCTCAAGCATTATCTGGAGGGGTATAAAACCCCTCGTCTTTGGACTGAGGAGCAGTAGAACCGGAGTTATAAACCAAAATATTCACGTTTATGATGTTGGTGATCCATAACTAGTTCCTCAGTGTTTTTACTGACCCCCACTAATGTTCTGGTGGCTGTGTGCAATCACATCCCCCCAGTGATGTTCCAGCAGAGCCTTCCCACAAATGCTCTGATTTTGGAAGATACAAAGAATCTATGGTGTCTACAAACTTTTGGACACATAACAATATGGGCTGGTGGTGAGATAAGCATTTCTGTCTCTTCTCTTGGCCTTTATGGGGACTCCAGGTTTTATAGCGCAAACGTTAAACTGACGGAGCAATAAAGAGATGCTTGCTGCCCTTGTGAATACATCTCCTTTCAGTGGCGAGCCTGAGTGTGATGTTTACGAGGCAAAAGACGAAACCATCTTAAGAAAAGCTGAATCCTCTTGAACATCATCTATTCAAGGCTACAATTAGAATGCTTAATGCCATCACTGATGTCTGGCCAAGTGGTTTAACCATTTTTATTCCTGCTGCTTGTTCGGTTTAGAAGGAAAGGCTTTGCTGAGTGCTGATCTTGGACCACACTGCTTAGACATCATTGGGTTATGTTCCAACATCATTTCTCAAATACTTTTTGGACTCAAATTTGGGCTCGAGTTCAAATGTCATGTTTGAACTCTATGTCTCATCACCGATGAGCTATTATTGATTAGTAGACATTGTTTAGACCTTATTTTCAGATGTTGTGAACACTGACATGTCAAAATTTGTCTGGAAGCAACCTTGCCCTGTTGACCTGACTTCTCAGTTTTCAGCCCCACTCCCTGCCCATCATTTCAGGCCTGGAATGTAGAGGAGCAGCAATTTCTCCCTCATTTGAAATCAGTCAGCAGGAGCTTTGACAGTTTCAAAGCCTTGGAGACTTGGTTTGGGGAGTGATTATCAGGTGGGACCTGGAGATTGTTTCAGAATATCCTGGGTTATTTTCTTTTGTTCATGAAAGGCTTCTTAGGGGTATACGGCAGCCCTCGATGGCACGAATGGGCTCTGTCGGCCAGACAGCCCCGGTGCTTGTGAAAGGTGCCATCCTGAGCTTTGAGCATGGCTTTTGTGTGGGAATGAATGTCCATCTCCCTTTTCGCAATAAGCCGCAAGGAGGTCTGCTTAGCGAGATTGTGATTATGCTGCGACAAGACTTTATTTATTTATTTTTGTATTTCTTGCAATGAGCGGGGTGGGCGTATTTTATACAGTTCCTTTTTCCTCCTCTAAGGGGAGCTCTGTCATTGGAAAAAGCACCGTCCCCCTCCCCTCAGCTGAACAGAGGGAATTTCAGCCTGTATTCGCTGAGCCTCCCCTCCTCATACCTCTCGTTTACATGCCTTTTCATTCCCCAGTATCCCCTCTATTGAAAAAAAAACACAAAATAGCAGGAATGAATAACAACATCCCTGAAGGATTTACTCGCGAATGAGACTGCGTTACGGAGACGGGAGCTGGAGCCAAAGAGGCCTTTGACCCACCCTCCAGCTTAGAGAGACTGCGATGGCAGGGGACTGGCTTCTTGATAATGATATTACAGTCTCATCCACCCATGGACACCACTGCCATCCACATCACAGCTGCTGTGACTCATGACGGCCTGCCCATCACGTCCCACTGGCTCCAACTTTGCTTCCCTTACTCTCAAACCACCATGGCTTTTTTTGTCATCTGCAACATAATGATGCCGTCCCTTTTTTTTGGCAGACTATCCGTAAAACAAGACTGCTTGGATGTATTTTTGTCATTGGGCTAACTGGTCCACATGGTAGTTTTCCAGAGGGCACAGCCTTCACAGTCCTTATATGTCAGGTTTTGTACTATTAACTGATATCTAAGTCTGTACTGGATCTTTCAGGTGTTTTCTGAGAGCATTATTATTATATCAGACATACATTATAAAAAGGTGCTCTGCAAAATTACCTTTATAGGTACTACAAGGTCCTTGAGGTCCATTTTCTCCCTTAAGTATGTTTGTCCCAGAGAAAAGAGGGCAGATTTGTGCCATTTCCTAGCCTGGTGTCGGGATGCAGGGGTACGGCGTGACCCTAAACAGGTGATATGATGCAAATCCATTCCCTAACTAAAGGTACTGAAGGTGGACCATACTGGTGAATCAAAAGGTGCCATTCCAGTGACACCCTAGAGGTTCTGAAAGGGAAAAACATCAGCCTTTTCACCTACATTTGATTTGTATACATGCCTATACACAGATAGATATGGGTGACCTTCAGACTCAGAATCGGACTCAGAACAGCTTCATTCATCCAGAGGGGCTTCAATTCAGGGGCTGTTGAAGAAGATGGAATGGACATTAGATGGTAAACTATACTGGGTGGTGGTGGTGGTCTAGCAGTAGGATAATCAGCTTTGGATGAAAGGGTTCAAAGTTTGCAGGTTCAAATCTCACTTCCAGCAGCACCACCAAGGGTTCCTGAGCAAGACCCCCAACCTGGAGTTGATCCAGGGAGACGATCCCTGTAATTAGGAAACGGAGGTCCCTCTGAATGAGCACATCTGCTTCTTCTTCTTCTTCTTGCGACTGCTCCCATTTAGGGGTCACCACTGCGGATCATTCGATTCCATTTCTTCTGTCCTCTGCATCTTCCTCCTTCCAACCGACCCCCTGCATGTCCTCTCTCGCCACATCCATAAACCTCCTCTTTGGTCTTCTTCTTTTCCTCTTTCCTGGCAGCTCCATCTTCAACAGCCTCCTTCCGATATAGTCCTCGTCTCTCCTCCTCACCTTGCTTCTCTAACATTGTCCCCAAAATGTCCAACCTGAGCTGTCCCTCTAACATAGTGAGAGCATCTGCTAAAATACATAAATATAAATATTTTTACAAGCAGCAGACCAACAGACCAAACTGGAATTAATTCTGATTTATAATTTTTTATCTCAGTAATTAATACAACAGATATGCTTGACTAGACCACTGGAGTTTACATAATGAATCTTTAATGTTAATGTATAAGTGAAAAAAAACAACAACGGTTTAAAATAGAGCTTCTCCAATCTGGCCGGCACAGGGACACAATAATAATAAATGAGAATATCTTTATTTTATATTTTTGAAGAGCCCCTCTCTGTTCAAACTGGCACCTGCTCTAACACCACAGATTCTCAACCACGTATGGTTTAGGATTAGGAGTAGGATTAAGACCAAAGTTAGAGAGAGTTGGACATAATTAGGTATTTGGAGTTAGATCATTTGGAATCAGGCTATTGGTGGAGGTTAAGGTAATGATGATGATGGAAAATTTATTATAAATCAGTTGAGTTTAAATGCAAAAAGGCACGTAAATACAAATAAGGGCATGTTTTTATGTTTACTATTATTTCTAACAAATTATTGATTACATTTAGAAAATATTTAATTCCAAAAATCTATTTTATATGGTTTTTAGGTCATTTTTGGCAAATTAGCAGTGCATGCGATGTCCATAGCACAATGTCCAAAAGCTAATTCTAATGGACTGCTGGTCTGAGGTGCCTGAACGAAATGCATAAAGGCAGGTTTTGGGGAAACACATTTTTCTTGTGTCCCGTTTACTCTGTTATCCAGCAGAACAACAATAAATGGCAGCCGGGCTCTGGGTTTTGAACGTCTGGGAAAGCAAAAGCAAACTGAATGAGCTGTGTTTCACCGGCACGGGCAGCTATTGCACCTGTATGTTTCCTCAGGCACGTCAAAAAAGCCGCCTCGATTGTCTCATGTTGCAAGGAGGGGTAGAGAGCCGGAGAGGGTGAGGTGGGGGTAGGAAGTGAATGTAAGCTTTCCTCAGAGCTAAGTCAATATGCACATTGTTTTCCCTCCCAGTCAAAACCTGGGGTTGATGCGGAATCCCCTTGACGACGGCAGATTTATTCTCGAGTTATTCGCAGTTTCAAACATATTTCATTCAGCACTCGCTTATTTGTTCCTCTGCTTATACAGAGGGAGGGGAGGAGAGAAATAGAGAGTGGTAGGGAGACGATGGAATGGAAAAAGACATGCAATTATTCTTGCTGCTCCTTTTTTTAATGAAATGCAAAAGTAATTCCCCTATGAAAGAGGCAGTAATTGCCCAAACAGTGTTATAATGTGACAATCGTGGTAGAACAAAGTATGAAATTGCAAGGGATTTTAATCATGGATAATTCTCACAAGGAGCTTGACAAGTTAAGATAATTAAAAAAAACATTCTTGAAAAATAGGGTTTTGTCGGCATGTCAGGGAAGCATATTCACGGCTCTGCTCACAGTGGTTCTGCACAGCATTAGGCTGCTAAATTTAATGGCCATTATACGGGGAGAAAATTCGAGGCAAAATTAGTCGTTTTTATCCCATGTAATTTAGCCCCACAAAGGCTGAAGAGTGACACCTGCTGAAGTTGCCCCGCTATCATCCTCAGTTAGCGGAGATGAAGCTCAAGAAATGAGAGCCTGACATGCTACTGAAACAGCAGAGCTTCACAAGAAAAGGCCATTTTGGAGCCAGTTGTAATTATGCAAGACCAGGCCAAACTCAGGGACTGCAGATGATTAATTTATGCAGAGCTTCAAAGTAAGAAATCTGAGCTGGGATGATGTACTTGCTTAATCTGGAGAATGGAAGGTCACTTAAGACAAGTTTTGAATTTCAAATTGAATACTGAGTGCATGTAGGAAGCTATACGACACGCTGAATTATGGCACACATAATTAGGACGCCTTCATTAGATCAGTTAGGACAGTTTGAAGCTTTTAGAATTAAGTGGCTCTACTATTAAGTGCATTTTTTTCCATTTTTGTCCTTTGCTTTGTTGTCAGGTCCGATTCAATGCTTCCAACGCTGGCAGGGTGAAGGCCAGCACATGTGTCCTTCCTCTGTGTCTTTAGATTAAGGTTATTACCTGAGATTAAGGTTAGGATTAAGGTCATTGTTTGGGAAAATGTAGGGTTTGTCGATATATGTCAGAAATTCGAAGAAGTTCTTATGGGCCTCTGGTGTCTGAGTTTAATATATTAATGCAGGATTTGGATAAGTGTGTTCTTCTTTGTCCCTTTTTACTCAGTTGTCCTGCAGAATGTCCATAAAAGCAACTGGGCTTATATTGAAAGAGAGTGACGACCCTTGTCATTGTGAAACGCAGCACAACACAACGAAATTCAACCTCTGCGTTTCACTCATACACACACGTGCGGCAGGGGGCAGCTATTGAAAGTGCCCAGGGAACAGTGACTGGGACGGTACCTTGCTCAGTGGTACCTCAGGGCAACCTACTGGTGAGGGAATCGAACCCACAGTACTGAACCACTAGGCCACCGCTGCCCACAATGGTGAGCAGCGAAGGTTGAGGAAAGCAAAAGCACATCATCTATGAAACTCTATGAAAAATGACTTTTTTTTATTCAGTCACCAAAGTGAAAGTGACTACTGTCATTTTGAAATCAACGGTACCACTGGGGAACCTACTGGTCTGGGATTCAAACACACAGTCTTCTGATCCTGGGGCCAACTCCCTAAAAACACTAGGCCACTGCTGCCCCATCTATCAATCTATATAGCCACCCATCCCTCTGTCCATCCATCTATCCAATTATCTGAACTGCTCAAGCCAGTCAACCTCCACAGGTCTTCAGGCGCATCATCCAGCAAACGAGCAAACGCACTCACACACACAATCACAAGGGGAAGGGGAAAATGCAGCATCTCCAGTCCATCTGACCAGCAAGTCTTTAGACTGTGGGAGGAAACAGAAACACCTGGAAGAAAAACACACAGACCGGGGAGATGTGTGTGTGTGTGTGTGTGTGTGTGTGTGTGTGTGTGTGTGTGTGTGAGACTATGTGTGTGTGTGCGTGTGGCTATAAAATGACTGGAAATACTACATTCCATGGCAGAACTGCTCCTAAACTCTGACAAGTCAATGCAGCGCCCAAGAGTTGTCATGGAAACATCAAGACTTGACTTACCTTTGGACTTACTTGGACTAGACATTATACATTTTCCTACAATGGCAAAAAAATAGAGCTCTGATTTAGTGCAACGTGCAATTTAGTGCAACACATTGGAAAGATATTGGAGCCAGGAAAAGTGCAACACAACAGAGTTTCCCACTTTTTACTATAAAAAATATGAATAAGATCACAACCCAGACTACTCTATAATAAAAAACTGGTTTAAATTAAATACAGAGAGCATGCACAGCCCACAATCAGAGTGACAAGTCATTAATTATGTAGTTCAGAATGCTTCATTAGTTGATTTAATTCAGTTCAGGTAAATGAGACAGCAAATTAATGAAAGTGATGGGTTTATTTTGACAGATACTGCCTCTCTGTGATTCTCAGCTGGGTTAACTCGGATGAATCGGTACATTATTATTATTTTTTATTTAGCGTTAGCAGCGCATTGTCAGACAAGATAATTATTCCATTATTCCATCTGTGTGAGGAAACTGCCATTTGAATGTGAAGCCCATCACTGTACATCACTTAATCCTAGACAGTCTTGCCTCTTTAAGTTATACAGTACTGTGCAAAAGTTTTAGGCCGGTGTGAAAAAATGCTGTAAACGAAGAACGCTTTCAGAAATGGAAGTGTTCCTCATTTATTTTCATCAATCAACAAAATGCAGTGAATGAACAAAAGAGAATCTAAATCAAATCAATATTTGGTGCGACCACCCATTGCCTTCAAAACAGCATCAATTCTTCTAGGTACACTTGCACACAGTTTTTGAAGGAACTCGGCTGGTAGGTTGTTCCAAACATCTTGGAGAACTGAGCACAGATCTTCTGTGGATGTAGCTTCCTCACATCCTTCTGTCACTTCATGTGATCCAGACACACTGGATGATGTTGAGATCAGGGCTCTGTGGGGCCAGAAGAACTGATGCTGGTTTGAAGGCAAAAGGTAGTAACACCAAATATTGATCTGATTTAGATTTTTCTTTTGTTCGCTCACTTTGTGTTTTGTAAATTGAAAAAAATAAACAATCATTATTTATATTTCTGAAAGCGTTCTTTGTTTACAGCATTTTTTCCACACCTGCCTAAAACTTTTGCACAGTCCTGTATATATAGTTGCTATATATAAGTTAGGAGAAAAAACATCATTAGGAAGATCGTTAGGGCAACTTGTCAGAGTTTTTATTTGTGACCAGATTAACCTTTTCTCAACAGGATAAAAGAAAGAAAACGAGTCTAAAACATATTTGCTCCATCCTTTTATACAGTATCTTAAAAGAATGTCTTCATTTAAGTGAGGTGGAACATTAATCACTGGTCAATGCGAATGGTTACAACCCCTGAGCGAGGGGTGCTTGCATGAGAACCAAGGGGATCAAAGAATGCATTTGGAAAGAAAGAAAGGATCCTCTGTTCTTTAATCAGTGCAAGCGAAGGGAGGATCACCACTGGCCTGTCTAAACCTCACTGATCAAACAGCCTGGCCTAAGATCTGTCAAGGACTTTCAACTCTGGCAGACAGACAAAGTCCTCTCTGTCAATATTCTAGCTGTGCCAGGGCCGAAAAGGGAGCATCTTCGTGATCTTGACGATCTTCTTTCAGTGTCCTGGTTGGTGACATCTCTATTCCACGGTGGGCAGACATCAGGTGGCTCCTTGTTTTTCATTCATGAATGTATTATGTCCCTAATGGAGTCGAATCAAACCCATCAAGCAAAGCCATCGCCCTGAAACTGGCCTGATATACCCCTGGCTCAAGCCACGCGTAGCCCAGAAGCCACAGAGCATCACATGGTAGTTGCAAGAGGCAAAAAAGAGCTCCCTAATTGCACCGCGAAAATGTCAGACCAAATCCCTCACAGCTGGAGCTCCTAATAGAAACCGAAACCCTCCCTCCCCTTGTTTCTCATGCTCTGTCTTTGCCTTTCATTTTTAGGGTCTCACTTGGTGACTCTCTGTTTTGAGTGCTTGCCAGCAGTTCGCGCTGGCCGTCTAGAGGGAGCAGGTTCATTGCTCTAATCGCAGGCACACAGGGGCTCAGCGGAAAGGGTTCAGGCAGTAAGGTGGAATAATTGGAGCACCGTGGTGCACCGGAGCCTTTAAACACAGGCAAAATCCTCTTTACAGCCCTCACTACTGCTTTCCAACTCTTCAGACACGGCCAGTGTTGCTAAAATTGAGCCATGCGAGGTACAAGGGCCCCTTGTCTTCAATGTCTTTGTCAACATTTTGGTCCCGGTCCTAAGAGCCCTCTAAAATGTCCCTTTTACCCATTTGCTTTTCGAATGTCCTGCCGTTTTCCACAGGGAGGCGGCTGTTGGGGAAGGTGTTTGTTTTTTGGCCTGCGTCTCTGTGCCACTACATCGGCAAGGTTCGGTCCTCTGAGAGATGACATTAATGTCACGGGGAAGAAAAGCATCCCTCTGCTTATCTCTTTTTATGTCATCCTCCTCTCTCCCTCTCTGCTTGCCTGTCTCCCAGTTCCATAATTAGGATTGCTTTCAGGCACAGAGGCTCGACATCTATCATGTCACTAATGCTAGCTTCTTAACAAAGAGGGAAAAATTCTAAAGCGTGTTGGAGAAGATTGGCCTGATGATTGAGGAGCAGCATGGATTTGTTTATACACACTTTCATAATGGATGTTTCTTGGTTTGGAGTAATGGGAGAGAGGCGGAAAAAACAAGGCAGACAACCCACTTCTAGAAAAGCATTCAGACAATAAGCCACCGCTACAAAAACAGCAGCCCCGCCATGTCGTAGGTTATATTGACAGCACTTGACGACGCTAAGCGAGTTTGGCTGGCCGCTGAAAACCATGCAAAGAAAGTGCCGAGGCCGCTCTTAAGTACTTGCGTGAGATTGAACTGGAAGCAGCGAACTGCAGTCCGCCTTCTTGTTTTATTTGCATGTCAGACTGCATTTGTGACGATGGCCTTCCTGGGGGAACTGGTGCCACAAAAGGGAGAACAAGAAGAGGGAAAAAAAACAGAAACCATTTCCCAGAACCGAATAGAAGGCTCATCCTAACATTAAGCCCCAGCTATCTAAGCCAAGTCTGTGTCTAATTAGAAGTGAATTCTGGGAGACGGCCTTATTAATTCTCACTGACATGTCCTCCCAGTGTGATCCGGAAGGACTGGTGTGTCTCGTCCCCCAAGCTTAGAGGTCCTCGACACGACATGCCTGTCCTCGTGGAGTGATATATTTAAACCTTGCCATCCTCCCTCTCAAGCTGTTGTGCTCTTCGCTTCTATCACCTTTTATTTTAAAGGCGATGGGGCCCAGTGACTGAACATAATACAATGGAGTGGTAATGGTTTATGGGGATTTTCTGGGCTCCCTCCATTGTAAATCTGGGTGCCAGCCTCCCTGATGGCAGGGCCCCTGGTCTCCAGTAGTAAGTTTAATGGCCTGCCAGCAGCATCAACCTAAATATCGATCTCCACTTCTCCTTCCTCCATTTTTTTTTAACCCCAGAAGCCTATAAGTCATGTACTTTTATGACTTAAAGGAGCAAACGAGCTGTTTATTCAGGGCAGTTTGATGTCTGAAGTTTACTTCTTTCGTTTCAAAATGTGGTTAATTAATGGGAACATATACCCCAGATTACAATTGTGCAAACTAAATACATTTACCACCATCCATGTTGATGTGTTAAACTCAAAAAGACATCAAAATCAGGCCTCCATGTAGTTGCTCCATAGTATTTTGTGAATTTCAGGTTGAAAAGTGACAACGAAATCCTTCTTCTGCATTTTACCCGTACGCACCGTGCAGCAGGGGTCGGCCTTCACCCAGCGAGCAGTGATGGGGACAATACCTTACCTCCTGGCCCTGGACCAGCACCAACAAGCTTGTTGTGAGGAAACCTAGCCTGATAGTCTAAACTTTGGACAAAATGATGCCCTGGTTGGAGTTAAAGAGAAAATTGTGCAAATAGGACTTTTCTCCAAACTATAGCTTCTGTCCCACAACATTCCTGGCTTTAGAAAGACAAAGAGAGGTAAAATGGAAGTGATTGCATGTGGGTGAACCGTCTCCCCGCCATGCCCTGGCCTTGAACAACATTTCATGCTGCTTCATTTGTGTTGAAGCCACAGGCGTAACCAGCAGGATCTTGATACATATAAAAGTCTACAGAAGTGGTATTCTAGCAGAGCATTTTTATGCTTTTCAGTCTGTGTGTGACCCCCTTCTTGATGACTCATCCTTGCCCCCCATCATTTACAGCTATTTTTCTGTGCAAATATGATAGAAATGGCTCGGAGGCACCGACTCATACCAGCTGGCCCATGAACAGACATTAAAAACACATAAGTGGTAAGGCATTACCCAGTTTCAAAAGATAAACTTCAAATTTCTCAGATGTTGGCCCACGAAGTCAAATCTCTTTCGAACTGGGCTCCTGAAGATGCCCTTGAGAACCAGTGATGCATGGTGGTAGTGGAGTCTCACCGTCAAATTGCCATGTTGAAATGTTATTATTGTGTAACATACTTCTCAGAAGATTGTTGAACATTTTATTTTTTGTTCATTTCGTAACATTTTTGAAATTAGGAAATACATTTCTATAATCGTTTTTTTCTGGGCCCACTTTATATCAGCATCTCTAGTCTCTAAACTGTGACAGTCTATGCAACAACAATGTTACAAGGGCATTCTGTGTATTCACATGAATAAAAACAAACATGACCATGAAGTTCATGCTTCCCCACACTTAAAGTAGGACCTTTCATCTTCCAAAACATGCAGTCCTGCGGTGGTTAGAGATGGCGCCTTATAGCAAGAAGAAGCTGGGTTTGATTCCTGATCGGGTACCGCAGTTTGCATGCTCTTCCCATGTCTGTGTAACGATGGGGTGTCGTGGGCTGGAGATCAATGCAAAGCCCAGAGCTTCGTACTGAACTTTAATTACTGATAACATGCACAGAACTCAAGAGGGCGCCCTCTACTGTCACTGTCTGGATGGGATTCTTCATAAAGCACTTCCTCCCACAGCCCAAAGGCATGCAAGTTGATTTGAGGGACTAAATTGGTCCCTAAATGTGTGTAAATGTCTCCCTTGTATTTGTCTTTGTGTCTGGCCTGGGATGAATCAGGTTTGTGTCTCCACCTTTCATCTTTTGAGCGCTGGATAGGCCTCGGGACCCCCAGGTTAGAATGGGGGTAGATTTTGTGTCTGCACTACAGTAACTTGTTTTCCAGGAACTTGCAAATCCTGGGCCATCGAGAAGCTTACAGAGTAAGTCATTGTAATAATAGTTGGCATGTCTAACTCATGAATTCTTCAAGGCCCCTGATGATTCCATGCCATCGGCCTTCACTATTTATGTGTTTTTGTAGGGCACCGGGAGTGTGGGATGGTGAAGTGTGTAAGCTTGCTGTCAGCAAAGTACAGAGGGTCCACATCATGTGCCGTGACCTGCCGGAGTTTCATTTAGACCAAATCCCGAGGAGAAACAGCGATGGCTGTGGCTCACTCGCCCCGTGGTGTTTGCCTACCCAGCCAGGCTGGTGCTGCAGTGGGCGGCGGTGACATTTAAAGCTGGGGACTTAATAAAAGAAGCCCTGTGTTGCGTGGCACTGCTGTCTTTCAGCCAATAATTTGTGGGGTTTGGGTTGAGGGAAGGGAAACACGAGGGAAATTAAGATGTCATTTCACTTCATTTCTGGCAGAGGAAGCCGGTTCAACGCTAATCCCATGCCAGCTTGTTGTATCTGCACGTTTCCGTAGTTACAGTTTTTATTATCGGGCTGAAATTCTGAATGAGGAGTTGTTTGAAGTACAGCGCTAATATAGTGGTCGGTTCACGCCATTGATGGCTGGACACAAACAGGTCTACTTGTAAGCGTTAATGAGAAACCACACACTCCAAGAAAAGATGGAAAATCAACAGCAATGACAACACAATTTGGAATAATTGCCCCTAAGGTGGACTGATGCGGGATAATTGGAGGGGGATAAGGAGACTACTGCCTGTAATGACTTGTCAGTTTCTGTTTATTTGGGACCATTTCTGGATGGTGCAGGTTGAACTTGACCCAAAAAGGGAGAGGTATGAAATGCTCCTATCCTGTATCTCCATCACTGAGGGAGGGAGTTAATATGCCTGAGCACGTCCAACTAAGCCCTCGTTTAGACTGTAGCGTATTGTGGTAACAGTCAACATTGATAAAAATGTTATGTAAAAGCTGAAAATATGTACAGTAAGCGAAACAGATTTGACACAACATAATACGAGCAGAAATAATCATCAGTCTATGGCAGCCAATCAGAAAAAGAATGATTTCGCAGCGTTTTAATTACGGTGCCTTTTTTACGACGAAATAAATACAAATGTTTCCATGCTTCACAGATTGTGTCGCTCCATAATTGTTGGTTATTATTAAAGATTGTTTAAAAGGTCAAAAAAGTGTTTTTTGCTTTATTAACACAGACTGAGAATGTGAGGAAATCTAAACTTTATGAAAGTTTAATTCATATTTGTAAAACAATGTTATCTATTATTAAGTACTTCATTTGAAAACCTTATTTAAATCTATTCGTGATCTTTTGTTGCACAGATGGTTACTGGTTTCTCCTCCTGGTCCCAGGCTCCCAGTTCTCTATTGGTTCCTCAGATGGTCACCTTCTCTCAGGTCTCCCGGTTTCTCATCTTCATCATTGTCCTCTGATCAGCCATTAGTTCAGTCTCCTGTCAAAACCTTTTGTCCAGTGTCCCATTCCCCAATCTTTTGTCCAGTCCTGAGTTCAGTCTCAGGTAATGCCCCTGTCTTCTGTCATGCCCTGGCTTCTTGTCTTGTTCTTGCCAGTCTCTGTTCTGTCCTCAGTCCTGTGTAGACCTGTCTGGTGATCTGCTTCTGGCCTCCCCCCTGGGTGATTCGTGATTGTGCCTCAGGAGTTCAGCTTTAGGGGGGTTCTGTCACGTTTTGTCCTCATCTTATCTGTCACCTGTTCACCATGTGTTGTTTTGTTTTTCCATGTGCTTTTGTTTGTTCAATGCCCTACCTCAGCCATGCCCCCTGCCCAGCTGTGACTTATCTCCTCCCTTGGCAAGATGTTCTGTGTCAGGTGTGCGGAGATACCCTTGTGTGTACACCTAGTCTTTGTCTCGTCTTTGTACATACACGGTAAATCCACCTGTTTGTTCTAAGCTTCAGTTTTCTATTAATGTTCAGTATACTCTCGGCTTGTTTTGTTCTCTTGGTCTGGCTTTATGGTTCCTTCTCTGTATTGCTTTCATTTAATAAAATTGATGTGTGTCCTACTCAGAAGCATCCTCCGTTACACTTGGAATAAATGTAGTTCTTATATAGGTTTACATTTATCTCCTATTTTAGTGAAATCAAGCTAATTAACCACAACTAATATTTTTCAGCACTTTTTTTCCTCCCTTAGAAGAACAGGGGTTCTCCAAAACCATGGACATGCTGATCTTTATGTCCTTCCACACTGACTTTCAAAATATAGAGCAGGAGTTCACTGAAAAAAGCAACGAACATCCATCCATCCATATATCCATCCGTCCATCCATCCATCCATCCATCCATTATCTGAGCTGCTGATGTTAATCTGACTATTGGTGGTGCTAAAGTACCTAAAGGTGGGGAAACTGGTGGACAGTCCATTGCATGGCAAAAAAACAAAAAAAAAATCAATTGGATCTAAATTGAAACTGACAGGTCCCATCATTAAACTTTTCAAAGTTCACTGTATTTTCCTTCCCAAGGTGATCCAGGGATCATTGTTTAAGGAGTTCCAATTTTCTCCTTGTACTGAAACCAGTAAATAATCATTTTATATCACAGTTTTATACCTTAGGGTCAAGAGAAGTCTGAACCCTTTATGGTGCAACAAAGAACAAAGAAAAATGAACTTCGTCTACCCTTGCTTCTTCTACAAATACACTCTTCTGCACAACTGTTGAGAGGTTTGACAAGCTTTATAGAACATTTGCAATGCTATCCCGTTGCTATATTTTTCTTTTCCTGAGGTTGAATCCACCTTATTCCTGGTTCCCGTGGTGCCCTGTTCAAATCGTTGGTGCAATGTCGTATTTGTTAAACCACTGAAATGGAACTGAGCAATTGCAAAATATCAAATGTGACAATATTGCCTTCCTCGGTTGTAGGATATGGCTTTTTTGCACTTGCTGTTTATAACGCAGCTGCTGAGTGTGGTTTATAACACATTCAAAGTAGCTTGGTGCAGATGGACAGTGTTAGGCAGGGCTTCATGCACTTATTTTCAGAGGAAACAGAGTTAAGGAAGGATGATGCTATTCTTATATATTCTGGTTCTTCAGCCAACATGATCTCGAGCCACCTTCTAAGCAGTGCAGAAATTATGAACTTTCAGTCCCTCTCTGATCCAAGATCAGAGCACTGTTGTCCTATATTTAGCTTTGTCTGGTTATTAGTACAGTTGCAAACAGTGCAACATGAACCAGAGCTCCATGGAGCCGGTTAAGGCAACGTTTATCTTTAACAAAGAAAAAATTATTATCACTAAATATATGGTCCACTCTTGATGGCTGCTGCTCAGAAGCATCTTACGGTTGCTTCCAGCTGCTTCAGTGAAACTTGTTCCATCTTACAGCAGTTCTAACCAAGGTGCACATTTATAGGCAGCACATGGTCAGGCCAATTTGAGCTCAAAATAGACTCTGCAAGATATGCCTCTACTTCTAGGAACTAGGAATGGCAGAGATCGTAATTCATGAAATGGTGTGTCGATCTCAGATACAGCCAGTGAGATCCCCTTGTCCAGACTCAGATTCCCCATCATTCAAACCTACAACCCTCAGGACTAGTGGGAATCTGAGACCGCTCAGAACCTCTGCTGTCACAGCCTAATCATTTGGCATTATAACCCACACAAAAGACACACATGCATTTACGTTTCGAGGTAAATACCAGCTTCTTCTTACCTTGTAAGCATGGCATTAGACACGCCTCGGCTTACAGCTCGTCAGATGCGGCCGTATCATCCTCAATTAAATCAACAGCGCCGCATACTTATTCAGGTCTGCTGATTAGCGTTGGATGCCGTTACAAAAATGTCAGCGTAGTCATTGACAAAGCAGCCAGTAAATCATGCCAAGTAGTGTCACTCCACGACTTATTATTAGGCCTTGCTGATGTGTGAGGTGTTGCACTCCTTGTAAATCTGCTGTAAATCTTTTTATTTTGCCTCCTTCCTGCTCATGACAGCCACTTCTAATTAGTACACAAAGGCTGCAAACCATCTTAAGTGATCTTAGTATGCCAAAGTAATCTGATGCAGTGCTGTCTCAAGTGCCCCAATACCTTTGGACTGAAATCTGCAACGATGGCATCACCAGTTACCAAAAAAACCAAGCCAGGAATACCATTAATACCCAGGGTGGAAGACAGAATGATATTAATTGGAAAAGACACCCTGAGCAGCTTGCATTTAATTAATCTCCAGTCCTCTATTTCTTCCTTAGTTCTCTGCATGGCAGCGACTTCAAAGGCCGCTCTCACTTTTCCACTCCGACTGAGTGAAAATGAAGAGGGGTAGGCAGGAAAGGCTTGCAAAGATTTGTACTGAAAAAGACTTTGCTGATATCAGCACGCATGTGCCAACTGGCGCGGTTTATCAGGCGACGTGCAACGAGAGCTCATTTTTTAAAACGTCCGCCCCTTTTGGATTGGATTTTTTTTATTCCTTCCCTTAAGCTGGAAAACTGAATCCATAGGCAAGCAAGGCCCAGAGTGGAGAGCAACCTCAGGGCTTTTGCAGGGTAAAAATTAGACTCATTTTGGGGCAGTTTGAAAAAGATTAATCCTAATTTATACTAGATTGCTGTTGGTGAGCCTCGGAAATTCTTCTTAGATACAATCTTGGTCTGGGAAAGTGAGTTTAATACAGCAGGAAGGCTGCCGTAGCCAAATAGTTAAAGAAGAGGGCTTGCAACCTGGACCGGCGGGAAAATGTGAGCAATGGGGGGTGGGTGAACAACATTTTCCCGCTCCTGCATCCACGGCTGAAGTGCCCTTGGGCGAGGCACCTAACCGCAAACCTGCCTTGCAAGCTCCTGGTGAGTGTGTTCACTAGGGGTGTGTAGATGATGTAGAAGACTCACTGCTCACTGTTCACTATGGGTCTGCAGCCACAGGAACTTTTTTTTAAGGGAACTCACAATGAACCACAATCAAATTGGACCTCTGCATTTAACCCATGCACACATCATGCAGCAGGGGGCAGCTAGAAAACACCCAGGGAGCAGTGATGGGGACGGTACCTTGCTCAAGGGTACCTCAGGGCAACCGCTGCCCCATGGACTTCTGCATTTAACCCATGCAGGGGGCAGCTATGAAAGTGCCTGGGGAGAGGTGTTGAGGACGGTACCTTGCTCAAGGGTACTTCAGGGCAACCTACAGTTGAGGGAATCGAACCCACAATTTTCCGATCTGGGGCAACTCCCCCAACCACCAGGCCACCGCTGCCCCAATTTCATCCATTCATTTAAAGTGAAAGTGAAAGTGACAACCCTTGTCATTGCAAGGTCACAGCACCTTGTGCAGCAGTGGGCAGCTATTGAAAGCGCCCGGGGAACAGTGATGGGGATGGTACCTTGCTCAAGGGTACCTCAGGGCAACCTAGTGGTGGGGAATCGAACCCACAATCTTCCGATGTGGGGGAAACTCCCTAACCACTAGGCCACTGCTGTCTGATTTTTCAGAAGTCCTTTGGCTTTGTCAACCAATCCATCCTTTCTTCATTTGAACAGGGCCAGGATAGAGGGTATCCCAGCAGTCAAAGAGTGACAAGCTGAGAAACACCCTTGCCAAATCATTGCAATTGCAAGTGCTTTACAGTACAAATACACTCTTTTGAGAAATACCTTATTTTTGGAAGAATTAGAATTAAAAGCGTAGTTGATGTTGTGAAATGGTGAAATGGAGAGGACGAATCACTGTGTGCTGTTTCACAATGACATCTCATCACTTTCTCTTTCACTTCATATTGGACTTGAGCTGCAACCAATGTTTGGAATCGGTGACCTTAAGAAACAGCCAAAGATCTAAAGCTCCAGTGCAGCTGAGCAAGTTAGGAAATTCAGTGCAGTTCATTCACTGCAAAGACTTGTTCGAGCCAAAAAATTGCTCACAAGCAACGTTACGAGTCCCAAATCTCAAACTGCATTTAACTACAGGAAGACAAACAGCGGCAGAGGACAGCAGGCAAGCCTAAAGCTGTTTACCTTCACGTCCTGAAAAATATTACAGACACTCGAGAGAAACAAACTAAACAATTAACCTCTTAGCCTGTAGCACCTCATAAGCGGCTGCTGTGATTACACCGAAGTGAGGGACTGGCCCGGTGTAATCTTCCACGCTTGTTGAGAGCTACTGTTAAATCACTCCAAAAATCAATGAGGATACCGATTGCTTTGCCACCATGCATATAAATGCCTGCACGACATAATGAAAGGAAAGGCGTTTCCAGCATCTCCGCCATTGATGAATGCTGCATTAATCTGGCTGTCCCGTGTGCGACCGCGGCGCAAACCGACAACATTAGTTGATATGGTTGCAAGCCGATCTATTCAGGTCATGAGCGATTGAGTTTGCGAGGCAGACTGTACGTGATTTAGAGAGTTCCTCAGGAGCTCCTCCACTGATGCAGCTTTAATTAAGCGCTAACTGTCACACTGGGAAGGACTACATTATTCAGAGCCTTAAATTGTAAAGCAATGACATGATTATTGTTTTTCTGGTGGCGAATGCAATGTGTGTAACTTTTAGTGACTTGAGGAGGAGTTGAAATGGGACACTAGAGACTCTCTGCTGCTAAACACTGCAAAGCACCAGAGGCCTTCTATCCCCATTCAGTCACTGCATGAAGTGTGCATTCATTTCACTGCAGCTACTGAGACTTTAAGATTGATAACCAGAAATGGCAACAAATACACACATTATTTACATTTTAATTTGCAGTATTTTTGCCTGTCAGATTAGATAATCATAGTGCTATAAATTCTTGTCTGGCAACACTCTGAGTATGGAGCAGTGTAGGTCTAGTGTTTAGGGACTAGATCCCATAATCGGAAGGTGGTTGGTATGAGTACCAGACCAGTAGGTTGCATTGAGGTACCTTTGAGCAAGGTACCATCCCAATCACTGCTCCCCGGGTGCAGGATATGTCTTTCCACTGCTGCACAGTGTGTCTATGAGTTAAATTCTGAAGATGCACTTGGTTGAGGTTCACTGTGTGCTGTGCTGTTTCCCAAAGACAAATAGTCACTTCACTTCTAGTTCCAACCAATCATTTTTTAAACCAAAATTTTTTAAATTGTTTACAGGGAAGTTTACAGGGATGAGGCTCAAGAACTCTCTTTCTGGAACTGTTTTCCAGGGTTGCTGTATGGAAAGGTAACGTTAAGAACTTCTGGTTTTCCTCACCAACATTTTGATCTATCATTCTCCTCCTTCAAGAAAACATCCAAGAGGCAGAGATGTTCCCACAGCTCAATGATCCTTTCCTAGATTTAGATGTTCTAGCAGCCATGCTCTTTCTATTCACCATGTTTGTTTACACATGTGCACCAGAGAGCTTGCTCATCTTATTGGCCAACATGAAGAAACGTAATGGGAGAGTCAACCAGGCAGGAAGGTACAAGAACATCTGACAAGCTAGATGTCACATCAAATGAAACCTTCCAGTCTATGCTTTTTGAGGTGGTACTTCTATGGCATCATGCAAACAAGCCGTCTTGCCACTTTGACTGCAGCAGACACACACACACACACACACACACACACACACAAGCACCCATGTGCTTCCGCCTACCAACAACAAGACAATTTCCCAACCGCATCCTCTGGCATTGCTTTCTGTCAGGTCGGGTATAGACACATTGGGCTGCTGTTGGCTTTGATCAGCCGCTCGCTGCCTGAGATGTGAGAATCCCGTCTTCTTGTGCAATCTCTTGGCTGTCCATCTGCAGGCCCCTGTGCTCCAGGTCCTCATTTGTCAGGTGCTAATTTCAGATCCGGCTACGGTACGGTACAGATCTTCTCCACTTTATTCCATCTTCTGTTTTGCTTTCCTTCTACCTCCCCCACTCTATCCCACTCCTGTTAGGCTGGATGAGAGGAGACAGCTGTCACTTTGCAACTGTTGGAAACCTACTGCTGCTCATCCGGTGAGATTGCGCACAATGTCCCTACTGACCGCTTGAACCCAGCACTCACACTTTGCCTTCCTTGCTCTTTCTTTTCCACCCAATGCATCAGTAGTCCTATCATTTGTTCCACTACTGTTCTTTCCTCTACCTCTGTATAATGGAATAGATAAATAGACTGGAAAAAACCCAGCCCATTCTTTCTGCTTTTCACATGATCTGTACACAGACTAAAATTTAACTTCTTTGTGAAGAGGCAGGCTGGTGATATTGGCTGGCATTGGTTGCCGTGACATCATTCAGCTAGGGAGATACTTTTGCACTGAGCTGGTAAAAGTGATTCCATTTTGGGCAAGTCATCGTGGGCGTACAGGAAAGCACTCCTGCATAAATAGCACCAACAAGGATTTACTCATCCATGGATTCCTGAACTCCCAGTTTTACCTGAGTCATAGAACGTCCTACATTGTGGGAGTGTCACTGGGATGGCATCTGGGGAACTGACTGTATATTTTGGGTTTTATACCTCAAGATATTTTTCATCAGAAACATCACTTTTCATATTTAGGTGAAGAGCATTGGGACAGTGCTAACTTACCTGCTGATAACATTAAGAATAAAAATATCAGTTAACTCTTTTACAAACTCTACATAAAGTCAGTGGTGGTGGTCTAGTGGTGGGTACTTGCCTATGGACCTATAGATCAAGAGGTCCCAGGTTCGAATCCCACCTCTCGTACTACCACCACTGGATCCCTGAGCAAGACCCTTAACCCTGAGTGTCTCCAGGGGGACTGTCCCTGTAATTAGGACATGGAAGTTTGCTAAATGCTGTAAATGTAAAAATGGTAAATTTGTGTTAGTATGTATTTTGTTCTTGTACTAATTATGCAGTTGCATGGAGTAAAATTATCCTCACCTGGAAAAGCTGTCTAAATTAAGTTCTGCTATTTCCAGATATTTATTATAATGTTCTCTGTGGGCAGTTCTTATAAATTCTATACTGCAGAACTGGACTTTTGGACTGTAGATGGAACATGTCGAGTCTGCTATATATCCCAAATAAACACACGATGCAATTTTCCTACAAAATTTTAGTGCTGGAGCTTTACATAATATTGCAGTCATGCATGTGGTCACACTTTTAGCCCCTAAAATCCCCCCCCAGATAACTGTGTTCTTACATTTTTGGTAAAAGTGTCAGGGAACAATAGTTTATGGAGCCTGAATGAAAAGGTATAGTAGCTGAATGCGAACGTAGTGACTGGGAACAGCTCCCTAGAACTTTGCTGGCTGCTCTCTTCATGATTCTAGTGGTGAAGATTATCTGGATTTCTATCATATGAGGCTTAATCTCACTTGACCTTCTATCCTAACTGCACTATCAAGTGCGCCACAGAGAGGAGGTGTGCTTTTAAGTCTTGGGTCCTCAGCGGTTCTTCCTCTCTGAGTTCATTTCTAATAGATCAAAATTTGTGCTGGTCAAGAATAAAACTCCTTTCAGTCTGCAAGTGAGTCAATACTTCAGTTTTCAATGAAGTAAAGTCATATATACATACAAACAGTTTATAAATTCAGCAGAAAGATTTCAAGACTTGAGCCAGACTTTCTTCTTATTTTCAACCAAAGAGACAGACTTTTTAATGTAATGTAGCAGAAGTAGCTCTCCAGGCTTCGACAAAGTGGTCTCTCATTTTCAGCCCAGTCTGTACCTGAGCAGTTCTCCAGATCTTCCTGAAGGAGCAGTGTTATCTCTCATGCTCAGTCCAGTTCTGTACCTGAGCAGTTCTCCAGATCTTCCTGAAGGATGCGTTGTTGTCTCAAGTGTTCAGTCCAGTCTCTGTACCTGAGCAGTTCTCCAGATCTTCCTGGAAGGACAGTGTTGTTGTCTCTCATGTTCAGTCCAGTCTCTGTACCTGAGCAGTTCTCCAGATCTTCCTGAAGGACAAAGTGTTGTTGTCTCCTCATTTTCAGTCCAGTCTCTGTACCTGGAGCATTCTCCTGATCTCTCTCTGAAGGACAGTGTTGTTGTCTCTCATTTTCAGTCCAGTCTCTGTACCTGAGCAGTTCTCCAGATCTTCCTGAAGGACAGTGTTGTTGTCTTCTCATTTTCAGCCCAGTCTGTACCTGAGCAGTTCTCCAGATCTTCCTGAAGACAGTGTTGTTGTCTCTCATTTTCAGTCCAGTCTCTGTACCTGAGCAGTTCTCCAGATCTTCCTGAAGGACAGTGCTGTTGTCTCTCATTTTCAGTCCACTCTCTGTACCTGAGCAGTTCTCCAGATCTTCCTGAAGGACAGTGTCTCTCAGCCTTCAGTCCAGTCTCTGTACCCATAGTTCTCTGCAGATCTTCCTGAAGGACAGTGTTGTTGTCTCTCATTTTCAGTCCAGTCTCTGTACCTGAGCAGTTTGATAGTTTTGTGTTGGTTAATCCACACAGTGATCTACGTCTGAACCATCAAGCAGAACAAAGCGTCTAACTGAAGACCTGAAGCAGTGAAGAAACAGGTGCAGACGATTCCAGATGATCAGATGATCAGTTTACTGCTGAACGCTGGGTGGTTGGAACCCCTTTATCTAGAACCTTTAGGCACTTTGCAGCCTGGAGTACAAAAAAAAAAAACATTTTCTACCATTTCTTTTAATCTACTCAATATGAGAAGACAGTCTCTAAAATATGAAGACATAAGAGAATAAGGGCTGGCTCAAAACCACTTATTTGATGGTTTACATGCCGTTATTGGCCAGACACACTGCGAAGTATGCTTCGATTTCCACAAGACACACTGTTGATTGTAAACCATTTTCTTGACATATTGCTCCGGCCACTGTTGAGAGCCGCTTTCCTGCCGAAGATGTGAATTTGTCTAGTGCTGTATAACTTCTCTCTAGACTGGAAGTGATGAGGTCTGCTACGGAAGAGTTGAAGTCAACCACTCATGACATTAGTGCCAGGGCATTACTGATGTTTGGATCTTGCAGTTATGAAAGTGCATCTTCTGAAGGAAATAAAAGTGTGTGATTAAGGTATATGGAAACTTGGACACTTGGGCATGGAGTGGAGAACGAAAGCAACCCATTACTATTTTTCAGATCTAATAATTCAACTTAAAAACAATACTTATCCCATGTAAAATTTGATCATAGCTTTTAAATGTGTTATGCTGAAGTATTTTTGCACCTAGAGATAACAGATCTGATGACATTTTAGGCTTCACTCAAATTCGAAGGTACAAGTAAGAAAAATAAAGAAATTTGAGAGCTGACTGTAAGCACTGAGAATATTTAATTACTGATTATTTATCTGGGGCAGCGGTGGTCTAGTGGTTCGGGCGCTGGCTGCATGATCGGAGGATCGGGGGTTCGGACCCCTTCCCAATAGGTTGCCCTGAGGTACCCTTGAGCAAGGTGCCGTCCCCGTCTCGATCCTCCCTGCGATGGGCTGGCGACCTGTCCAGGGTGTGTCCCCTGTCCTTCACCCTGTGTGAGCTGGGATGGACTCCAGCACTCCCCCGCCACCCCGCTTGGGACGAGGGGCAGAAAATGATTGACTGATTATTTATCCATCCATCCACTGAGAGGAGTGCTAGAACATTTACATTTACGGCATTTAGCAGACGCTCTTATCCAGAGTGACTTCCATGTCCTAATTACAGGGACAGTCCCCCTGGAGCAATTCAGGGTTAAGGGTCTTGCTCAGGGACCCAGTGGTGGTTGTGGGACCTCTTGAGCCATTGGTCCATAGGCACGTACCCTACCACTAGACCACCACCACCCTATAAAACCTGTTTTAAATGGTCACAACACCCTAGACAGGTTACTAATCCAGGTCATGGTACAATATTCAATATTTAATGTTAAACATTTTGAATCACTGATGGATTATCAATAAAATCTAGTCACTTCTGAAGCTAAATCTGCTTTTTTAAATGTTTTTTATATAAAACTATTTAAAGAATCCTTCTGTTGTAATGAGAACTCTCTCAATCCAATATTAGGCGATGGTCTGAAAATGAGAATTTCTAAAGAAATAAAATACAACATACAAGCAGTGAATTTATGAGACAGACAAAAAATATCCCCATTTTTAAAGGTTTATATGAAGCCAAATAGTACTCAACTTGAATCAACTTGAAATTCTCTTCCATGCGAAATGACTTTCTTTACTTCTAACTTTTCTTTGCTCTCTTTAAATGAAATTTAATCAGGCTTTGTAATACCTGATTAGTTTAGTGAGCAATATTTTCAGCATTTGCCAACAGATTGCTATGAATCATTTCCGTGTTTTTAAAGGAAGTGTCTGGTCGCCTCTCGCAGCCTCATGGCGACAGGTTTTAGACCAGTCTGCTATCCATCACCAGCAAATCAATAACACGCTCCACAAAGACAACGCAGTGTGCTGCTTATGTAGCTTACCAATTAGTGAGGCGGTTGTATAAGAACAGCAGGTGGGCGCTAAATATAGCCTTCATAACTTCTGCAGTCTATCTTACAGTGGCCAACTGAAACCTGGCTCTAGAAATGCAACATGTTCACCAATCATATGTGGGAAGAATTGATATGAAGTTGAGTTTTAGTGTTTTAACGGTTTTTACTTGGCTGACATCCATCTATTATCTGCCACTTGTCCCAAACGGGGTTGCGGGGGAGTGCCGGTGTCCAACCCAGCGCACACAGGGCGAGGACGGGGGACGCACCCTGGACAGGTCGACTTGGCTGACATTAATCACATTATCAGCATCAACATCAGCTAACGTGGACAAAAGGTGTCAAAAGTAACAAGACTCCACCTGATCCTTAGACTTCCTGGAGGCCAAAAAAAAGACTGGATATAAGGACACGTTAGAGATTTTTTATTAACTAATGAATACACACAATGTGAAAGGTGATTGCTGAATTTGTCCTCTGCATTTAACCCTTCCTGACACTCCAGGGAAGACTGCATACAGGGTGGCAGTGGTGAGAACTGTACCGTGCTCTAAGGGACCTGAGGGTAACATACTGATGCGGGACTCAAACCTTTGACCTGCCGATCATGAAGGCAAGTACCTAACCACTAGGTCGCTACTGGCCCACATATGAGAATATTGGATTATTCAGAAAATAGTAGTCTTTCAGGCAATGGTTAAATAGGGGCAACAGGCATTTAAGTGAAGCTTCAAAAGTCAAAGGTCAAGAGTTCTACAAGACAGGGTCAGAGTCCAAGAATCGCAAGAATTTAAGGATCTCAGTAACTTCGGCAAATTCTCAAGAGAGTTTGCAAAGACCTTGAGTGATTATAAATACCAACCCTAATTAGTTAAACTGTCCAAATGCCCTGGGGCACCTGGAAGGTGGGTGTGGTCTGTGGTGGAGCACCTTAGTACTCTGGAGAAGCAGACCAGAACTGACCTTTAGGAGGCCATAGCCTCTGACGGGGAGTTCACATTCTTTGGAGCAGCAGTGTCCTAGTGTTTTGGGACTAGGCCCCAGGATCAGAAGGTCATAGTTTTGAATCCCAGATCTAGTAGGTTGCCCTGAGGTACCCTTGAGCAAGGTACTGTCCCCATCATTGTTCCCTGAGCACTTTAAATAGCTGCCTCCTGCTGCACGTGTATGCATGGGTTAAATGCTGAGGCTGAATTTCATTGTGTCTCACTGTATGCTGTGCTCACTGTGCACAAGCTCCTGGAGAGCTGAAATGGAGAATAGTGGAGAAGCCTGATCCCTGTTTGCCAACACTGACAGTGTTTGACGAAACCCTGCGTTGAACCAGCTCTATCTGTCTGTCATCTGAGCTCCTTATCTCAACCTGGGTTGCTCATAGGGTGAAGGGTGAAGACCCTGGACACCAGTCACACAATTACACCAAGGGATCCACCTCTCCATTCCACCTGATGTGCATGTCTTGAGACCGTGGAAGGAAATGGAGGCACTCTGTGGAAAACCCTCGTATAACAAACACATTGATTTTTATCCTTAATATGTATAATCATGCATTTACACACCCTGACTGAACAATGCTCCATTTATTCATGTCATCTCACTTACATGGATCACTATTTCCTGAGGCTTTGTACTTTCAGATCTTTATCACTTCAAGGTTTCTGAGAGAGTCTGCTGTGACTTCAAGTAGTGCTTCAGATGCCCTAGGCTGTGTTTGCCTGGTTGTTTCTGAAACTTTGAAAATATTTCTCTCAATAATTACTTGGAATTTAGAGGTTGTTTACGTTTCCAAGGAAAAGACCAGATCTGACAACACAGGCTCAAAAGCTTTTAGTCCCATTAAATATTTCTCCCATTAGGAGTCACCATAGAGGATCATTAGTTTCCATTTCTTCTGTTCGTCTGCATCTTCCTCTTTCACACCATCCACCTCTTATGTCCTCTCTCACTACATCCATGAACCTCCTCTTTGTCCTTTTGCAGCTCCATCCTCAACATCCTTCTTCCAAAATAGTGCTCATCTGTCCTCTCTATGTCTCCAAACCAACACAGTTTCGCTCATGTAATTTGTCCCAAAACTGTCCAACCTGAGCTGTCCTTTTAATAAACTTGGTTCTAATCCTGCCCATCCATGTCACTCCCAAAATAAATCTCAGCATCTTTACCTTTGCCACTGTCACCAACCCATATAGCATAGCTGGTATCACTATCATCCTGGGGCAGCGGTGGCCTAGTGGTTACGGAGTTGGCCCCAGATTGGAGGATTGTGGGTTCAAGCCCTTTACCGGCGGGTTGCCCTGAGGTACCTGTCGGTTTGCTCCTCCCTGCGATGGGCTGGCGACATGTCCAGGGTGTGTCTCCGTCCTTTGCCCTGTGTGAGCCGGGATGGACTCCAGCGACCCTAATTAGGACAAATGACAGACTGACTATCATCCTGTAAGCCTTCAGTTTCACTCTTTCTTGTCTCCATCTGTCACAGATCACTCCTGTCTGTGGAGACATTGATAAAACACTGATAAAACGACAAATAGAAGAGATTTTCATTTGGTGCCAATAGGTGGACAGGATTAGATATGAGTATATTAGAGGGACAGCTCAGGTTGGATGTTTTGGAGACAAAGTTAGAGAAGCAAGGTTGCGTTGGTTTGGACATGTGCAGAGGAGAGACGAGGAGTATATCGGGAGGAGGATGTTGAAGATGGAGCTGCCAGGAAAGAGGAGAAGAGGCAGACGAAAGAGGAGGTTTATGGATGTGATGAGAGAGGACATGCAGACAGTTGGTTTGAAGGAGGAAGATGCAGAGGACAGGACGAAATGTAGATGGTTAATCTGCAAAGGGAGCAGCTGCAAGAAGAAGAAGAAGAAGAGTGATGAACATTATCCAGATCCAGAGTCAGATTTCAGTTGGCTATCTTGTGGATTCAAAATTGATCTGAAAGTGACGTGTTCCGACTGCAAAGAAGAACAAACATTTAACAGAATATAACTTAATATTCATGAAAAAAACTATTACTTCTTTGTTAAGATACATAAAAAAATCAAGAAAGTACTAAAGGAAACACAATTTAAAACATTAGTACATAAGCTTTGTAAATCCACTAGTAACATTTGGGAAAATTAAATTCAAGCTCTATTAAAAACAGCAATATTTCAAATATTAAAAAAAAAAATAAATAAATAAGAATCTTTTTAGAGGAAGTCCAAACCTATCAGCACATGCCTTGGACACATTCGGGGTAAGACCATCGTTTCTTTTGCGGTCTTCAGTCGCCGCACTATTATTAGTGATTTCCATCCAGCGCCGAGTGATGAAAATGATGCTGAAGTGTAAATGTGTGGGCTTCACCAGCTTTTATTTTTATAATTCAAAACACACTCCCACGCTCTGAGGGCTGACAGAAGTATTAATTATGAACCACCCACCAATGGCATGTAATAAAATAATTAAGCAAACCAAATTTATTTCGCATCGATTTAAAACCATATAATACAAATTGCACATAAATAATCACATGTAGATGCGATAGGTAAACCATCAATGTCAGGAGTGGCATGTAATTTGTCAGCAAATATGAAGCAGCAGGAAAAAAAAAAAAAAAACACAACCAGGAAACATTAATCATAAAAAGGCCATGAAAATTTCACCATCTTTCCTTGACGCATAACAGAACAAGAAAGCTAATTATTTATAAGGCACTTCATCATCAGAACACTGTTTTATTCCTGACTAATGATTGTCGCTGACTGCTCTCTTGCTCAGCTAGGTGGCTGCTCCTTGCGATCCAGTTCTTCTGCATATTCATTCGGTTCTATTTGCATATTTTGCAGCGAATGTTTTGATATGCTGCTCGCTCAGGCTAATGCTGTTTCTTGATGTGTTCAAAGGCCATCCATCATGGTTTTGGCGCCGGTGATCACGGGGTGCCGATCTTTAATTATGATCCCTGCCCCAATTGAATGTGACGTAATGTCCCAGGAGTTGATTTAGGTCCAACTTCAGCGTTGATATACAGGGATTTATTTCCTAATAATGAGGTTCTGGGACATTGACTGAGACGTGGGCCATCCTGGAGCACATGGTAGTTTTACCAGAAAATGGGGGTTGTATATATTCGGGGGCAGAACGAGTACAAATGTTTATTATTTTATGTCTGAATTGTGTTCATGTTTTTAATTGACCGGAGATACTCACTCACTCATTTTCTTAGCCACTTGTCCTGATTTGGCTCATGGGCAGTGCTGGATCTCTAATCGCCTGACATGCATGTCTTTGGGCAGTGGGAGGACACCAGAGCAGCGAGAGGAAACACACACACACAGACACAAGGAGAACATGCAAACTCCAGACAGAAAGGACCCGGACCGTCCCGCCTGGGAATCGACGCAGGACCTTCTCGCTGTGAGGAGACATTGCTACCCACTACCAAATAATGAAACACAAATACTTACTCTGCTTAAGGAGAGCGTTCAGAGATTTGTAATATTTTTTTTGCTCTATTTTTATTTTACACTCTTGGATTTATTTCACCTTCCTAGAATTCAGAGGACAAATAGACAAAAATGGACAAAAATGCACAGAAAAGATGATCCCTGGTTGTGTTTATTGGTGCACAACAAACCTACATGACATAAAATATGCAAAAGCCATAAAATAGAAAACAGAAAAACATGAGAGAGACACAACAGGTATGTAATTTTGTCCCCAAGCTTAGATGGACAGTACCTTGCTCAAAGGTACCTCTGATAAGCTACTGGTCTTGGTTTCAAACCATCAAGCGTCCAGTCCTGGGGTCTAGTCCCTAAGGCCACTATTAGGCCACTGCTGGCCTTGCTGGTTCCAAACCAGGGGAAATACGAGAAACACTACACTATGGAAACTCTCTGGAGTGGAATGGGTGGATAAAAATGAAGCACTGGTAGAAAATGGAAAATGAATAACTGGAAAAAATGGGGGCTTTTGCCTGATCCTGCATGTGTCCAAAAGGCTGAATGTCTGAAATAGGTCCCAAATGTGGACCTTGCTCAATCTGGCCAGATAAAAATATGCTGGAAAACTCAGCACGGTGCAATATTTCACTTCAGAGTGTTCAGGTTCATGCTAGAGAACATGCTTATTTCTACCTTTCTGTACGATTTTGTCATCAATCTCTAACCTGAAAGATCTGTCCGAACCAGAAACACTCCAGTAGTGAGGCAAGGCCTCTTGAGACGAATACAAGAGCAAATGTTAACCTTTAATCTGGAGAGAGAGAGAGAGAGAGAGAGAGAGAGAGAGAGAGAGAGAGAGAGAGAGAGAGAGAGAGAGAGAGAGAGAGGCAGAGAGAGAACAAGACTTATATTAGACCCCACCTCCCTTTATTCTTTGTTACAAGGTCGTACGGATTTCTGCTAACAGCGCAGGATGATACTCAGCGAGAGTGTCAGCATGAAGCGAGTGTCAGGTGGTGCTGGATTGTGTCTGTAGGCATTCTGTTTGATCCTTGCACATGACGCAGAGTAAGGCTTATATACACACACACACACACACACACACTTCCACAGCTTCACTCTCTCGCTGTCTCTTCACACACATTACAGCCACCCACATAAATACACACACCCCACCCTGTCCCACACACTCGCATTAGCCTCTACACACACTCGCCTCCCTCCTGCTCTGCATGCTGATGCTGTAGCCTTTGATTCTGCTCGGTTATACTGCCAGCTCTTTCAAACGAAAGAGTGTGTTTGGAGCGTGCAACGGCCAGGCCACTCGAAAGGTCAGCCAGAGCCTCCATTGAACATTGGACCGTTTGAAAATCTTTCAAACACAGGTTGTTTTGTGTTGGTGAAGCCTCCTGCTGCGCACCTCCACATTGTCAAAACGACACCCAAGGTCACCCATTTAGCACCCTCACCATCCTCCACAGCAGAGACCTGCGTGCACTTATCGATCCCGGCATAATTAAATCGAAAGAATCCAGCAGGACATTTAAAATGAGCCATTTGTTCCCGCATTTATGACAGATAAAGTTATACTAGTACACTCAAAAGTAAGCGCACTGTGCTGTCATTTGTTTACTGTTAAAATATGCTGTAATTTGGGGTGAGCAAATGCATGGGGGTAGTAGGCCTAGCTGGATAGGAGTTGACCTTGTGGTCGGAGGGTTAGGGACTAAATTCAGACCAGTAGAATGCCCCATGGGTACCTATGGGCACTTGTCACTGCTCCCCGGGCACTTCTTTGGCCAGCTGCTGCATGGTGTAAGTGGGTGAAAAGCAGAGGTTCAAATTTGTCGTGTCTCACTGTTTGCTGTGCCGTATTTCATTATGACATATAGTCACTTTCACTTTCATTATTCAGCAAAATATGACACATATTTGGACGGTCCACTGCATGTTGAACAGGTCCAACTAAATATCTGCGCAGATGTGAACTCAATATAAAAGATTCTATTGAAACGATCTCTAATGTGACCAATATACTGGTTTAAAATACAACAAAATAGTGATGTTACATAAAACCTGTGATTTTTTGTATGTTATGATTACTATTCATGTGACGCTGTTCATTCTGGTGATCATTCCATGATGAATGAAACTGATTGAAACGGAATGATTTTTGGTTGCGGTCCTACAATACCATGCAAAAGTGATTTTTTTTGTAAATGCCAACAGTTTATTTGGTGGCTCTATTGTGGATGGTTATCTGTTAAATACACAGTGTTGAAGCAAAGTCTTGTGTCCCTCTTTTTCCATAAAAAAACACTGTCCTTCAGGAAGATCTGAGAACTGCTCAGTACAGACTGGACTGAAGATGAGAGACAACAACACTGTCCTTCAGGAAGATCTGGAGAACTGCTCAGGTACAGAGACTGGACTGAACATGAGAGAAAATACCACTGTCCTCAGGAGATCTGGAGAACTGCTCAGGTACAGACTGGACTGAACATGAGAGACAAACAACACTGTCCTTCAGGAAGATCTGGAGAACCGGCCAGGTACAGAGACTGGACTGAACATGAGAGACAACAACACACTCTTCAGGAAGATCTGGAGAACTGCCCAGGTACAGAGACTGGACTGAAACATGAGAGACAACAACACTGTCCTTCAGAAACATCTGGAGAACTGTTCCTCAGCAAGACATTAAAATACAAAAAAACGGACTCGTTTCAAGGAGAAATGAAGCAATGAGCGTTGTTTATTCAAACAAATAAATGCTCATTGCACAGATAAATAGCTTTACGCTGTGTTTACATTAGACAGTAGACAGATGGCAGGACATATGCTTCTAATGCAGCAGCAATATATCCAGCACTCAGTGCAATGTTTCATCTAAGATTACCTTACTAAATAGTAATTAGCATTAAACTGTGTCACACACTGTTGTGTACTTATTTACGCTTTCAAAAGCAAACTAAATATGTCATTTAAGGATCGATATATAAGCCAATTAGCCACACCACAGACAGAGAAATGAACAACTTGGGGAAAAAATTACAGAACAATCGGTTCCTGAAGCGATGTGTTGGAATGCATGAGGGCCAACAGTGATGCATGAGATCCAGGCATCTCAATTGCAGATCTTATTGGTGTTCCCATGCCATGGTAAGTACCTACCAAAAGTGGTCTAGGGAAGGACACCTGAGGTTAATTGATGCCCATGAGGAGCCTAAATGGTCCATTCCCGCAGAAAAGGCTGATAGTTAATGCTAACTATAATTGAAGTGATGAGAACACAGTGCTGGCTGCCTATCCAGGAGTCAGGAGTGTCCTGTAACAAACCTTCAGAGCTTTTTTCTGCATCCAGTCCTGTCTTGGTGGCACAAATGAGAATGCTTTATTACTACGGTTTATCAGGAGCATACAGGAATAAGGAGAATATAATTTACATGAATTCTACATTACATTATCAGTATTAATGTGCTGTTTTATTTCATAGCCTAATATACTCCGCTATATTATAAGATACTGCTTGATAATACCAAACTAATGGACGACATACAGCTTAATTCTGATTTATTATGTCTGGTGTAGATTTTTAGTCTTTGGGTGAAATGTGCTCAGTATGTGCTGAGCAGTGCCTGAAGATTGTGGCTGACTGGAAGTGACTGGAGGTCAGCGGCTTTGCACTTACAAAGAGACTGGTCCACATGTCCAGCGACCCGGAGGTGGGTCAGATTAACTGCCCAACATGCTTCCTGTCTCCCTTCCGTCTTTTCCTCTCCCTCCGGTACACCTATAAATCAGACAGGCGTGAATAAGGCCAGATGCCCTGGCTGGAGTGGATGGAGGAATGAGCCTTGAATCGCTTCCCTCTCTACCTGTCTCACAAGCTATAAAAGCCTTCTTGCTCAAAACACTTCTAGTTAAGATACCACTATTCACATTTGGCACTAGATTATAGTACGCAAAAAAGAAAGCCTTACTTTTCAATTAATTACACATGTAACTACACATGTTATTACTATTATTCATTACCATAACAGTGGGATTGCATCAACATCACTGTAATCCCTCTCTCTCACTCAATTGCTAGCCGTGGTCACGGAGGTGTTGAGCCTATCCCCAGTTCTCACAGGGCGAAAGGCCGGGAAACACCCTGGACAGGTTGCCAGTCCATCGCTGGGCAGACACACACACACACACGTTCTTAGACCTAGGGGCAATTTGGCACCTGACGTGCATGTCTTTGAATGATGGGAGGAAACCCGAGCACCCAGAGGAAACACACAGACACGGGGAGGACACGGATCAAATTTAATTCGTGAACTCCTAACCCAGGACCTTCTTTGCTGTAAGGCAACAGTGCTACCCATTGTGCCCATGCTAAATCATGAATTGCTCACGGTTTACCTTTTGTCCCGGTGTTAAAAAAGCAAACGTTCTTACATTGTATGTCAGTGTCATTGTATGGCACGCATGTCTCAACAATCAATTCCATGTTCAAGTGTCTCTGTTTTGGCCTTTTCTCTTTTGTTGAGACTGCCAGGTCCAAAACTCAGTGAAACCACTTTCTCTTCTCTTTTATTTTGCTGCACCACACAGAGCAGCAGTTCCTGGTGCCATTTTCTCATTTTACTTAATCATCTCGATCTTCATCTCCAATTTTGCTCGGGCCGCTATGTCATTTTTTCTGCCTGTTAACATGTGCAACAAGAGAGCTTCTTAGTAAAAAAAACAAAAAACCCTTAAGTATTGATTTGAATCCTGAGGGTGAGTAAAAGGGAAAAAAAAAACAAGGTGTGAAATGAATATTAAATTGTTTTGCTTAATGCAATTTGCCATGAACATGCACGCCGGCTTATTTGTCAATTACAAGCTTGTTGGAGTCAGTTTGAGGGAGAAGACTGTCAAAAAATGAGAGAAAAAAAAAAGAGTTGAAAATTGAGCTGCAATAGACAACGCCAGTCTCAAAACGTCAGCACTATGGAATCAGATGCACTGTCATTCTGAAAGAGGCTTTGGGAGGAAATCCAAACCACCCTCACAGCGCTTTTTGATCCATCGCATTGATTCTAAATCGATGCTGCACCCAGTTCTTAGGCAGTGGTGACTGCTGAGGTTAAGTGCTTATTCTTTTCTCACCATTTCATCCCCGCTTCCAGACAAGCTCCTCTTTCCAGTGCTGATTAGGTAGGACCCACCCCAAGGGTCAGGGTGGTGTGTGATGGCCAGCAGTCAATGTAATGGCAATTCCATCCAAAAGAGGTTTCACAATATTTGTGCAGTGAACTACCAGTAGTTCAGGTGGAACTAGACATCTCTATAGGACCCTCTTTATGCATTGTTAATGCAGTTTTTACCACCATTTGTCACGTATGGCCATCCTAACCTAATATCAACTACTAACCCTCATTAGAGCACCAGCAGTTGAGAGCAAATTGTATTTTATTGATTTTAAGGTTGCTTTATTAGAAGGTTTATCTTATTTTATAACCATGGGCCTGGAAGACCTCAGTAAACCTACTGCATTTATCAATAACTTTGAACTGAAGGAGAACTGGCAGCTTTGATCAAACCCATGGCCCACATCAGCAAAGGCGTAGAGAAGCTTGCTAATTGAAGAAGAATTTATGTTAAAAATATCTCCCTCTTTGGAGTATGTGGTGTAGGTTGTCTCTCAGTAATTCATCGAGCTTCATTTCATACCTCATCCCTAAAACAATCTGTGTATTAGTCATCGCTTGAGCCATATTGAAACCCAAACCTCTTTTCACAGCTTTCTGAAAAGCCAATCGGGATTATTGTCACTTGTTCATGCTACTCCTTTGGATGGGCTACTAAAGAGATCGTTTTTTTGCAGTTTCTCCACCCTGTGGACCTCAGTAAGGTCAATGCTTGCAGATGCACCAGGCCGATGAAGCACCACCACAACCTTCTGGAACTTTCTATTGCTCTTCTCGGGGCCAGCCTTTGCCAGGGAGCTCTCAGGCTTGAGCTTTGCTAATGATTGCTATGTGAGAAGTGGATGACCCTTCACTTCAGTCTGAGCCCCAGGAGCTGGCAGCGGTTAAAATGGCACCAGAGTTGCAGATCAAGAGATGCTCCTCTAGAATCCCATTAGTGGGAATGTTGGTGCTTGCTTATACACATTTGAGGTTCCTTTGTTGAAATGATGTTAAACAAGAGTGCATCCGTAGTGGAAGACTGTAATCGTAGGAGCGGGGAAAGGAAACATGTTTTGCAAGGATCCATAATGAAATTATTCGCCTGGAGTTGTTTTGGTAGGTCTGGCGCATTTGATGTATACTGGATCAGCCGACTGCTTGTAAATAAACAATTGAACACCTATTTGTAATTTGCCCGATAGCATGGAGTGTTGAGTCATACAATATTTTGCTTATTCACATTTCATTTGTTCTTGGGCGCTAAATAAAAGCTTGACATTGAGGGACGAGGGTGAGGGAGAAAAGAAATGTTTATGATTGATTCCTTTTCAGGGAGCAATTTATAAAGAGAGGTGGTGATGAGTGCCTAAACTGCAATCTCACTCCAGTGGCCTCCTATCAGCTGAACATGCTAAATTGATTTAATGATACCATTTGTCTTTGGAAATAAACTCATGAATCATAGGTCAGACGCATCAAATAACACAGGCAGACAGCGCCGCCGATTGGGGCTGGGGTGGGAGTGGGGGTGGAAGAACGGAGAGAAAGAGGCAGAATCGCAACCCGGGCATCCAATTCCATCGACGCTTTATTAAATTTTAAAATAGTTCGACACGGGCTCCCCGCTCTATTAACCTGTCGACGTGTTCTTATAGTTGAGTTAGAAGGAAAATGGTCGCCTGGTCGCACATGCAGACCTGTTTGACGTGGCTTATGTTGAGCTCAAGTGATGCCCACATACATTTCAGATAGAAATGATTGTTAGCGGATCTGTGTTCTGAATTAAACATCCCAATCGTGTGTGGAGAATATCAGTAAACTCCAGAGAATAAGGGAGCAGGAGGAAGCAGGCCCAGAGGATCTAACTCTTTGATGGTATGAACAAAGTTTATTTAACTCATTTTGGAATCAGAATGATGGATATGAAGCCTCATAAAGGAGCTGACTCTTTTAGAACCAGGCCAGGATAGTGTCTGGATGCTAACAGCAACCTGTATTAGACAGGGGAACTCGCATCATAACTTGTTTAACAAACTACCAAACAGCTACCAAATAGAAATACTCCTAGCTAACTAACTAAACCAATCAACTACCTGATGTGTCCAAACAGCTACTAAATTACAGTTTCATCCCCTTTAACTAGTCCAGAACATGGACCATTCTGAAATTAGTGAGGTGGTTCCTCTCTATCATCTAAATAAGAACCTTCTAACTAATAACCAAAAGAACTTAATAAGAGAAAGGCCAAATAACTTAAAATGAAGGCTAGTAATTTCTAATAAACTGCTTGTTAGAACTTTAGTATTGTTTTGACTATATGCGACATTCCACCAGGGAAACTAACAAAAACATTTAAATCAGCCACCTGCACTTTCTGTACCAATGTCATGTTCAAAAAAGATCATATTCTGTTTAATTTCTTTACTCACTACCAATGTAAACTTATCATCTGCATTTACTCATTTAAAACATAACTCTTATTTCTTAAGAAAACATTCTGTTAGTAATATTATTCTTCATTTCACTTGATTTTAAGCCAGCAAATGTAAAGCATTTTGGAGCGCATTTAAATGTTTGAATATATGCTGTGACAATAATTTTCAATATTGTCAATGCTTTTTTCCATACATGTGAACGTGATAATTACGACTAACTTCTCTTATCATGTAACTCCAACCTAGTCAAGAATATTTACATTTTTGCATTTAGCAGATGTTCTTATCCAGAGCGACTTCCATGTCCTAATTACAGGGACAGTCCCCCTGGAGCAACTCAGGGTTAAGGGTCTGCTCAGACTATATGATGGTGGTGTCAGAGGTGGATTTAAAACCTGGGACTCCACTGAGCCATTGGTCCATAGGCACCTACCACTAGACCACCTCCACCCATAGTCTCTTTTTATTTGATCAGAGAGAATTACCGGCTTTTGCCATAAACCAGGCAGCCAAGTCACTCCTTACTTTTCTAGCTAACTACTGTAGCTTTATTTACTCTAACAAACTCGACCAACAACCGACCAACCAACAGATGAATCAACTGCCCAGCCACCCAGCCAACCAACCAACCAGCCAACCAACCGACCAACCAACCAACCAACCAACCAACCAACCAACCAACAAATCAAATCAATCCAACCCAGCCAGTCGACCAACCGACTAACCACTCAAATCACCAACAAATCAATCAACTGCCCAGCCACCCAGCCAACCAACCAACAAGACACTCACAACCAACAAATCACTCAACCAACCAACAACAATCAATCGCCCTGCCCAGCTACCCAGCCAACCAACCAACCAGCCAACAACAACAAAACACTCCAACCAACCAACAAATCAATCAAACTAAACCAACTAACAAATCAATCAACTGCCCAGCCACCCAGCCAACCAAACCAACCAGCCACTCAACCAAACAACCAATAAACCAATCAACCAACCAACCAACAATCAATCAAACTGCCCAGCCACCCAAACCAACCAACCAACCAGCCACTCAACCAACTAACAAACAATCAACCAATCAACAAATCAATCAACCAAGGCCCAGCCACCCAGCCAAATCCAACCAACCAGCCATCAACCAACCAACCAACCAACCAAACTAACTAACCAACCAAAAACAATCAACTGCCCAGCCACCCAAAGCCAACCAACCACAAATCAGCCACTCAACCAACCAACCAACCAACCAACACCAACCAACCAGCCACTTGACTAACCGATCAACCGATCAACCGACTAACAAATCAACCAACTGCCCAGCCACCAGCCAACCAACCAACAAGACACCCAGCCAACCAACAAATCAATCAACCAACCAACAAATCAATCAACCAACCAACCAACCAACCAACCAACCAAATCCAACCAACCAACAAATCAATCAACCAACCAACCAACCAACCAACCAACCAACCAAATCCAACCAACCAACCAACCAACTAACCAAACAAACAAACAAACAAACAAACAAACAAACAAACAAACAAACAAACAAACCTATAAACAATCCAACCAACCAGCTCTTTATATATTCAGCTAACAAAACATTAATATCTGAATGGTGTAACAGCTGTTCCTTTACATCTTACATACATCCCCTTTATTTTCTCAACAGCCTTTAATTTAGTAAAAAAAAGGAATGAAGAACTGCAGCAGGCACAGTGCATTGCCATCCTCCATTGTTAGAATGTTGATAGGCGGGCTGTGCGCAGCAGTGTGTGTGTGTGTGTGTGTGTGTGTGTGTGTGTGTGTGTGTGTGTGTGGGTGTGTGTGAGTGTAGGTGTGTGTGTGTGTGTGTGTGTGTGTGTGTGTGTGTGTGGGTGTTGTCATGCGTGTGTGTATGTGTGTGTGCATGTGTGTGTGTGTGTGCACGTACTGGTTCACCGGGCAGCACTTGGAGCCTGCAGAGGCTCAGGCATGCTGAGGCATTAATGGGAGGCTGATGGGAAGGTAATGGATAACCCTGAGACTGGGAAGAGCCAGGGTCCATTAGCATGTGCTAGCCAGGCGTGCTAAGGCCTGGGTGTGTATGGCATGACAAAGTAGCTGTTAGTTAAATTGTTTCGACCATCTGCCGCCCTTCACAGGTAAAATCAATTTACTGTCATAACGGTGTCTTTGAGTTTTAGCGCAGCACATAAAACACCTCCGGGCAAATGCAGCATACAGAACCTTTCGCTCTCTCTGCCATCTTTAGAACGATAAGAAAGTGTCTGAATGGCCTTCGCGGGCGTCTATACCATTCACACTTTTGACCGGTAGTATTTCACGGATCAATAAGCTGTCAGTGTAAACGTGGTCAGTACGTTGCATGTGCCGATTGATCATTTTCGTGTCCCAGAGCTTGAGTTTCTGCCACTGAGTATGCACAGATAGTATGTTGGCCATTATTCATATAGGGATTGATGTTAATATTTCAGATTTCATTTTTCCAGTTCAATTTCACTGCAACTCCTACTTTAATGAATAACTAATGATAACGTCTTCCGTCTGTCTTCAGAAATCCCCATTTACCACCATACCCTCCCCCTGGAATGCAATAAATCAGAGATATACTGCCATTCATTATCTCAGCTAAGTAGATGTGAGGTAATCCAGTTCCAACAGACATGCAACCACAAAGTAGCCACCTGGAAGGGGCAGGACGTGTTGAGTAACAGCTTTGATGTGTGACGCCATGTCTTTAACTCTAGGCTGTGCACCTGGTTTAGAAATTCATGAAATCATCTCCCCTTAGGGGTTCATTTGTCACCTCTGAATCCCTATGGATATTCGACTCCTTCCCTTCTGGCCTCCCATTGTGGGAAAATGCACTGAAGTGAGGGCTCAGCTCCTGGTTTGAGGATTAGGTTGGAGGTCCTCAGGTAGAAGTGGATAATTTCATTCCTGCACAAAGTGATGGGCCAGTAGATGGATTTATGAGGGTCAGCCGTTGTTAAATGATTCACGACAAGTGAATTTTTGATGTGTCTAAAGACAAGCTTAGGACACTATAATATTACTGCACAGACTTTTTAGGGAATGTAACTTCTCTTTCAAAAGGTCCCGAATACACAGAACCAAATTATTGATTAATATGGTTTATACCCTGAAGGGACATCCTGGCCAAAACAGAAAAAAATGAACCATCACTACTGCGCAATGCATGATTACTTGCATCCTAAAGAGGTGATCAACACGGAGCTAGAGCAAGATTTTCAGACATTAAGGTTTTTCGAATCAGGATTACGATGGAGAAAAATAATTGCTCAGATGATGGATAATGTGCCCCAGCTGTGCTGCATGAAGGAGGAGGGGTGTAGACACCTTCCACCTGCACTCAGGAATCAGATCAGGTGGAAATAATCAGTGATGCACCTGACATTAGCTGGTAGATGAGTGGCTTGACTTGCTGTCAGAGATTCCCAATGGTTGCATGATGCTTTTGTGTAATGCATGCTGGGTAATGTAGTCCTGAATGCAAAAACAAAAACAATTCTGTAAAAATGATGAGAGTGATGCAGCACGGCCCTATAAAAACTGTAGGAAACACCCATCCGTCCATCCTAACCTCGTATTATAACAAGGGTCGCAGGGGTTCAGGACCTTTCCCAGCAATCAAATAGCGAAATGTGAAGAATCATCCTGGACAAGTTTTCAGCTCATTGCAGGGGGATCACACCCACAAAAACATGAACATTCATGAACAGAGAGTACAATTTAGCATCTCTAGTCCACCTGACCTACATGTCTCTGGGAATCAAACCCAGAATCTTCTTGCTGGCAACCTTTTGAGGGTGCTACATGATGCTGCTTTAGCAACACTGATGCTTCACATGGCAGGGTACAGTTATGGTAGCATCATGGGATTAGGAGTCTTGGTTAGCGATGGGAAAAAAATGGAAAAAAAATGTAAATGTACTAAATGGTATTAATTATGTAATAATTCCTGTTGATATAGTTAATATAATGCAAATAATTCTGTAACCTGCGACAAATGTATCACAGAATGAAACAAAAACCCTTTGATAAATGAAACTGTAATTAGTAACAGATATTAAGTGTTAAACATTTATTTAAACATTTATTTACATATATTGAAATGTACATTAAAAGCCTCTCAGGAACAAGCATGTCCATGTACATTAACAGCATTTGGCAGATGCTCTCATCCAGAAGGATGTTCAAGTGCTTTGTGCTTTCAAATGTTCTAAGCCCAGACCTAAGATCTGATTACAAAATGAATCGGAATATGGAATATATCGGAAATTCATATTTTTATTATTATTTAGGTTGTGAAATGTGTAAGTTGTGTTCTTGCTGGCATGTGGGGCAGCAGTGGCCTAGTATTTAGGGACTCAGCCCCAGGATCAGAAAGTCGTGGGTTTGAATGTTGCCCTTTGTTATTGTCCCCATCACTGCTCCCCGGGGCTAGGGTTGGAAGTTTATTGGTTTGAATCCCAGACCAGTAGGTTGCCCTGAGGTACCTTTAAGCAAGGGACCTTCCCCATCACTGCTGCCCAGATGCTGGACATAGCTGCACCCTGCTGCACGGTGTGTGTGATTGTAAAGCAGGGGTTGCATTTCGTTGAAGTTTTCTGTGCTGTGCTGTGTTTCACAAAGACAAGAATAGTCACTTTCACTTCACTTGTGTCAGTTTACATCATTATCCTCATTGAAGGGGTGGGTCTTCAATCACCGTTCGATGGCCACCAGGGAAATTCTGATCATTGTGGAAGCTCATTCCCCCACTTAGGAGTTGAGATTGATTTTTTTGATTCAGGCTCATTTTTGAGAATCGGGAGGTGAAGTCAGGCTCGAAGAGGGGGCTAAAAACTCTAATACCTCAAAAGTAACAGTATCACTATTCCATCAGAAGAGTCAAACAAGTATCCCTGTTCTCATTATGGCGTAATGCTTGCTTGTGTTTTAAACACCTAGTCCTGTTGCACTGCATGCACAGTAATTATACTAATCTGCTCTGCTTGTGTTCATCTCAGTGCAGCAGCAGAGGAACCCAATCAAGCAACATAGCACACATGGCTCTCCTGCATCGTTTGCAACAATGTTCCACGTGCGGATCCTCTTTGGGCGGTGAAGATAAATGTCTCAGTCCCCAGAGCGCACATGGCTGCCGGAGACTTCATTAGCTGGTGTAATTAGTGGAAGGCAACATGACGTGTGTGAACAGTAAGCGGTGTTCCTACGCTCTTCAAGCAGGCCACCACAGGGTGACTCGTCGGAGAGAGCCCGGGGTGCTGCCTCTCCAGTTGTGACCCTTTTCATACCGGAGTAAGCACCAATCAGCATGTCGGTTGGTGTATGTGTTCCCTCCCACACCTGTAATCTTTGTTGCCTAATGCTTGTCAAAGGCTGTAGAGGGTTTGGGTGTCCCATTCCTGGGTTTTCAGTGAGATTAGGTCTAAGATTGTTGGAATAAACAACATCTAAGGCTGGTAATTGGGCTTGTTTTTCAGCAAGGACGTCTCAAGACCTTGTTAGACTACAGGAGAGGAGCTGGACAAGCTAGAGTCCCAAGTGGGCTCCTGGCATGCATTTCCTCATCAGAACAGACGTCCCAATGGAGTGTTACGACCAACATCGATACGAAATCATAACATTTCAGTTTCTGACCCTTGATGACCTTAGATGTTAGAGGTTTTTAAAGAAGGGCTGTTATCTAGAACTTAAATACTCCTTAGACTGTCAAACAAAAAGAAGGCAGATGTTTGTTTGACTCCAAAAGCAGCTATGAAAATGCTAAAGTCCCCCAAAGGTACAACCACAGCCAAAAGTTTTAGAATGACACAAGTATTGGTTTTCAGCTTTTTAATCTTTTTGTCAGATGTTTCTATGGTAACTGAAGTATAAGTACAAGTTTCAAAGGCTTCTATTGACAATTACATTAAGTTAATGCAACAATGTGGGATTAGCATGAGGTCTAACACAGATGAGCAGTTACTTTTTTGATCATCAGAATGTGCAATATCTTGTCCTTATGTGCAGCTTTATTCTGTGCAATACATCCGGCTCAGCGAGCTGTGAGTGAGTTAACAATGTACCTTGCAAATCGTTTGGCCTTGCAGTAATGGTCCCATTCCAGTTCATCACTTACCTGTAAAGAATTATGTTTATCAAGCAGTTTACATAAAATATATTTTATATATCAAATATATAGTATTATAGTATATTATAGTATTATAGTATAAAATATATAAAATATTTAAAATATATGGTGGCCTAGCGGTTAGGGCATTGGCCACCTGATTAGAGGATCAGGGGTTCGAACCCATTCCCAATAGGTGCCCTGAGGTGCTCTTGAGCAAGGTGCCGTACCCGTCGCGCTCCTCCCTGCGATGGGCTGGCGACCTGTCCAGGGTGTCCCCCCCGTCCTTTGCCCTGTGTGAGCTGGGATAGACTCCAGCGCAACCCCACTTTGGACAAGCGGCAGAAAATTACTATAAAATATATATTGTTTTACATTTACGGCATTTAGCAGACGCGCTTATCCAGAGCGACTTCCATGTCCTAATTACAGGGACAGTCCCCCCTGGAGCAATTTTTAGGGTTAAGGGTCTTGCTCTGGGACCCAGTGGTGGTAGTGCCAGAGGTGGGATTCAAACCTGGGACCTCTTGCGCCATAAGTCCATAGGCAAGTATCCCACCACTGGACCACCACCATGCCCATATTGTTGTAAATGTATTGTAAATATTGTAAATATTGTTGTATATATCCTTTTTTGAATCTACTGGGCATCGGTGGCCTAGCGGTCAGGAGCTGGGCCCCATAATTGAAAGATCATGTCCCAAACCAGTAGGTTGCTCTATGAGCAAAGTACCGTCCACATCACTGTTCCCTGGGCACTGGATATAGCTGCTGTGCAGTGTGTAGGTCAACAGCAGAGGTTGCATTTCGTTGTGTGCTGTGTTTCACAATGACAAATTACATTTCTGAAATTTAGCAGACACTCTTATCCAGAGCGACTTCCATTTCCTAATTATAGAGACCAGTTCAGGGTTAAGGGTTTTGCTCAGGAACCCAATGGTGGTAGTGCTAGAGGTGTGATTTGAACATGCGACCTGATCCATAGGTCTGTAAGCAAGTACCCCACCTCTAGACCAGCACCACCCCACAAATAGTCACTTTCACATCACTAACAGAGTGTTAGTCAAATTGTGCAGATACGTAAGCAATTATCCTCTTGATCTATAACATTTTCTGATTCTGATCATCTAAAGACCGGAGCACCTTCAAGTCAACCACGTTTGTCGCCTTTCACGTGACTTGGCTTGAATTCTCTCCACCAGCTCTGCCAACACCTTGTATTCCCCTCTGTTTGCCAGTTTTCCTGAACACACACAGCCCATGTCTTTACATCTTGCTAAATGATTAGCCAGTGGTGCTTCCTGCATCAGAGTAGTTGTGGCTGTCCATGTTAATACTAATAGGCGCTGCATCATGGCCTTAAACTAAGCATGAAATGAATACAGCCGTGAGAGCAGTGACAAACGCTGGCACTGTCAGTCGGCCTGAAGACTATTAAGAGCAGATGACTATGGCTGAGAGCTTCATACAGGGACAGGAGTGTGTCAGCTTTCCACGAGCCAAAACCACTGGCAGCTGCCGGAATGAGATCCGACAGGTAGGCTGAATTACTTCCCTCTCTTCACAATTTCTCCCTCCTTGGCAATGTCTGACGTCCCTGTGTCTTTCTCAGTCAGTCTCTAAGTCTATTTCTCTCTCTTAAACACAAGCGCACATACACACCCACAGATCCACTCACTCATATTGCGCTGTAAAAGCTATATCGGTCGGGTGTTTCTAAAGGCATGTAAGTGAATCAAACTATTTTTTTTACACCCCTGCCCTCGGTGTTACTGTCTCTGGATATTTTATGGACTGCAGCGAGATCAAAGCGCATTCCCTGGCAGGGCACATCGTTCCAGAGGCCCGCGAGGGCCCAAGCAAATGTCGCCTGTGAACTGCCGGGCGTGCTTCGTCGCATTTGTTTTCAAATCCAGCCAGACTGTGGCAGAGCTGCCACGCAAGGAGACCCTGTGACCTCGTGTTTGCTTTTGCACAGATTTATTCAGTTTTCTTCACTTACGTTCGCTTTAATCAGAGCTTGAGAACATTCTGCCACCCAAACGAGCCCAGAGACTGAAAAAAGCTGCATGTGCTTGTCTGTCTGTGCAGTTGTAATGTAAGCAATTTCCCTCGAGATAAAAGTTTCTCTAATTCTGACCACAAGTTCATCTACATGACTTTGAAATCTGAGGTATCTGAAGAAACACACACACACACACACACACACACACACACACACACACACACACACACACACAGACACTAATATATACACATGCAGACGTGACGGACTGTGAAGGACATGAACGTGACGTGACAGTGACGTAGACCATGCTTGACTGCCCAGTTGTTTGCATACATCTCTCATCCTGTCAGAATTAGTAGATGAGTGACGTGTGTGTGTGTGTGTGTGTGTGTGTGGGTGTGGGTGTGGGTGTGGGTGTGCGTGCATGTGTGTGTGTGTGTGGATGTGGGTTTGGGTGTGTATGTGTGTGTCAGGTGCAGAAAGGCTTGCTAGGAGAATGTGAGAGAACAAGTGGGCGCAAACAGCTTACACACAAACACACACACACACACACACACACACATTCCATTGTGTGGGGTTGCGAGCCAAGGCCTGGAAGACACACAGACACTTGTTGGCGACACACTAATGGATCATCATGCGGACATAAAAAAAAAACAAACAAAAAAACAGGTGCTTTTAACAGCTGACATCCGCGCCAACAGCCCCTCACTTGGGAACATTATGGTCTCACAGCTTTTTTTACCTATCGTGAGGAAGCGTTGACATGGGGCGTCAATCCATACAAAAAGGTTCCGTAGAAAAGGTTCGTTTTAAGGGGGATGCTGGTAAAAAGTAAGAATCAAATAAAAAAAATGCAATAAAAATACTCCTAAGTGATACAACTTACAATTAAACTACTGCACGTTTATAGTGGGTTGTATTTTCTGGTTAAACATTAGAAAAGGGTTTGTGCCTCGGCTGCCTTAAGATGTAGAGACTGAAATGATGAAGAAGGTTCTTGGTTCAATTCCCAGTTGGGACAGCTTAATTCTACTCTATTTGCATGCTCTCCTCTGATTGGGTTTCCTCTGGGTGCTCTGGTTTCCTCTCATAATCCAAAAAAATGCATGTCAGGTGCTAAATTATGAAAAAAGTGAAAGTGAAAGTGACAACCCCTGTCATTGCGAGGTGACAGCACAGCACATGTGAACCACAACGAAATTGGACCTCTGCATTTAACCCATGCACTCAAACACCGTGCAGCAGTGGGCAGCTATTGAAAAAGTGCCTGGGGAGCAGTGATGGGGACGGTACCTTGCTCAAGGGTACCTCAGGGCAACTCCCTATCCACTAGGCCACCGCTGGGGGCTAATTGCCCCCAAATTGCCATCTGGGTTTGAGTTTGTGTGTGTGTACGTTTATATTTTAGGTTTTTATTCCATTTTATTAGCCTATTTCTAAAAGGCCTCTGCCCTCTGCCCTTTACTATGAATAGGCAGATCTATTGGACTGTACGGGACATTTTGAAACGGACATTTCCACAGCCCAACAGGATCTTTTGTCTCCAAAACAGGTTCTTTTCAGTTTTGTGAGGCATCTGTTATACCCCTGGTTTATCTAAGCTGACTGCTCTTTACTAATATGAAGAAAGACATCCAGTATAATTAAGAAAGAAAAACAGACCCATTGTCAGTCATTCATTGCATAAAGGGAGTCATTCCCTGCTGTGAACAGAGAACCCCCACTGGAAATCTTAACCACCTCACCATTATCAGTAGGTGTCACTACCACTATGACACACTATGCAGGCATATCATCCAAAAATATTTGCTCATTCTCTCAGCCAGGCCCTGGCAAGGAAGTTGGAGACGAGTGAAGTGAAAAATGGCTTGAAATAAATCAGAATATAGCCCCAACTTTCTAATAACATGCAGCAAAAATCTGTTTTTTGCTTTTGAAGAGGGTATTCAAAGCCATATAGCGACCCTGACCACTCAAATGAAGTCCACATGGACTGTCACCCTTCCACCCAACCCCGCCCCGCCTCGGGATCTGGTTAGTTTGCTTCATATTCTTCCTTTCCAGATAACTGTCTTTTGTGGGGAGCCTCTGTCAGCACACTTTCAGTTCCCACTCCAACACTGGACTCCTAGCGATGCCTTAATGAATCCCCTGATGCAGAACCCCTCCCTTTATCGCCCTTCCATTGACTGTGGATGACTCTCTCTCTCCCTATGTCGCTAAGTCGCTCCCTTTCTCCATCTCTCTCTCTCTCGCTCTCTCTTTCTCTCTCTTCTCTGGTAAGATGTAAATTTAATTTCCCCACACAATCGCCAGTCCGCAGTCACTGATGCAACGGGTAACCTTTTTGTGTGTGTACACATTTTCATGCACCGCGTGCAAATTCATTTGGGGTCACCGGAGTCAGAGACTGTAATTTAGTGTTATGAGCTAAAAATGGGGGGAAAAAAGCGATGGGAGGTGGCACTTTTCAGGGAGGGATGATCAAATCGGAGCTTGGCTCCAGGCTAATGCTATATGAGAGTGTGTCTGTTTGGAGATGATTGTGACCTTCACTAGTTTCTGGGTTACCTTTTCTTAAGTAGATTTAGCCGAAGCCCTACCGTCCCGCTATTGTTAAAGGAGCGGCTCCTGCCCGCTCACGGTGAATGGGAACTAACAGCTGATTGCAATAATGAATAATGCTAATCAGTGACTATAGTTTCATGTACTGTGAGCAACGTGAACGTCAGCTATTTTCCTTTAAAAGGGAACAGCGAGATCAGCTCAGATCTCTTTACAGTGGGGCTGGTAGGATGGTATTTAAAGCCTCTTAAAGCTCCTCACAGGAAGTTACTGTGTGAACTCGTGCTGCATAATGGTTTCTTCATGGTATATGAATTGAAGGAAAATTTGAATTGAATGTAAGACTGAATTGAATGTAAAATTATATGTAAAAAATCAATATCAGTAGTTTCTACCGTCAATCAAATGCCTTTCCATCAGTCCTGTCAATTGAACTGAATTCTGCAACTGAAAGGGTTTCGCCTTCAAAAGATGCAGTGACTGCAATGATCGTTTCATTTATGAAAAAGTGTCTCTTTCATGTGATTTTTATAATTATTTTATTTCAATCGTCATGGCAGAACTGGGATAGAATCAAGTGATAAACCCCAGATCTGGTGTTTGCAGCATTTTCTCTCCCCTAGAAAGCAGCTCACAAAGCGTGAACAGCCTCCCAGAGAAATCTGAGGGATTAGCGCTCATGTTGCTTTTCCATGCTACCGCTCTTGCCATCTAGATGACATTTCTAGAGTTTACCTCCAATTAATTAGCATGGTGCTAAAACATTTCTTGGTTCATGGACTTGAAGAGATGCCCCGTAACTGTTTTCAACACGTCACAGTGGATTTGTTGCTCCGCGCTGGTCGTTCGTGAGGATGCGAGTCTAATAATAAATGCATGAAATCTGCAGGTGCCTGCAGTGAAATCTGTTTCTTGAGGCGCAAAATCTGACCACGTTTTCACAGTTTGCCTTTTCCATCACAAATAACACATTCGAAGGGAAAATGCATTCATATCCAGCCAACAGGTGAGTCCTTGTGCCTGGTACCTGTCTGGAACCAGAGTGAGTTTCCGAGAAGAAAGTTTACTGCAGCAGCGTCGCTCAAAGATTCATTTAGAGTTATGACTGGACAAGCAGTATTGACCGATCACCTAATTGATGATATCCTCTGGATCTGGACCACTATTAAAACCCAAGCTTAAGCTTAAAGCACCACTCAGTGGTTTTGAAAATCCTATTATGAAAGTGAGCTTAGCGGTAGGCAGCTATTCCTCATTTTAGATGCCACAGTTCAGGCCGAATCTTCTCAATCATGGACCTTGAGAGGGCCTTCAGAAATGTAATGTAAACAAAGCAATTAAGTTTCCTTGGGTTAATGACTATCGATTGTTGCAGCGAGATGAGTGGCTTCCTCTTGACATGTGAGGTTCTAGGCCTGGAGGCCCTCCGTAATAGAGTTTACTGTATTCCCTGATCCAAATCACCTGATTCAGCTCTTCAGGTAATTACTAAGGTCCTCATGAATTAAACTGGTTTCGTTAGAGTAAGGTAGACAGTCGTGCTTAATTTGGTATCTGGCAGAAGGAGTGGACATGATGTAATAGACTTTTTGCAAGCTATCGCTGCTTCAGTCTAATCAGGTGTATTAAGTTCAAGTCAAGTCAAGTAGGATTTTATTGTCATTTCAGCCATATACACAGTACACAGTGAAACGAAATAACGTTCCTCCAGGACCCTGGTGCTACACACAAGACAACAAGTGAAGCAGTGTTATCAGTACAGTAAAGTGCGATGTGCAATAAAGTAAAGAATAATAAATAGTTGATATATGCATGGAAGAGTAATAATTGTGAGGATATTGTCCGTTTAAAAGTCTGATGGCCAGGGGGAAGAAGCTATTTCCCATCCTGGAAGTGGAGGCCCATCTGCTGTGGAACCTGTTCCCAGATGGCAGGAGGGAGAAGAGAGTGTGGGACGGGTGAGAGGGATCATCCACAATGCTGGTTGCTTTGCGGATGCAGCGAGTGGTGAAAATGTCTTGTACAGAGGGCAGAGAGACCCCGATGATCTTCTCAGCTGTTCTCACTACCCGTTGTAGGGACTTGCGGTCTGAGACGTTGCAGTTCCCGTACCAGGCAGTAATGTAGCCGCTCAGGATGCTCTCAGTGGTTCCTCTGTAAAAGATGGTGAGGTAAAGGATGGTGAGTTGAACAAAGCAAGGCATTCTGTCAGAGTGGGATGCTGCAATAGTGTAATATATGGGCTAATGGTAGGACACCTATGGACCAAATGGTTGCAGGTTCAAATCCCACCATTTGGCTCCTGAGCAAAACACTGAAGCAAAAGTTGCTCCAGGAAGATTGTCAATGAGACTGTCTCTGTAATTAGGAAATGGAAGTCACTCTGGATAAGAACATATAAGGAAGTTGGATTAAATCTCAAACTTAACACCCAATAACAGGAAGTAGTCTCAAAGTTGTGTGCTTGGTGGAATAATGCAATCTTGAAGGCTCTGGTGAGGTGGTGCTTAGCTCTGCTGAAATTTCTCCAATACTTCTGCAGAATCAGTTTTGGGCCAAACTGGTTTGGTGGATAGTAGTATAGTAACAAGAACCACTTTTACATTTACATTTATGGATTCATGGACAGTCTCCATTTGAGCAACTTGGAGAAAACCCAATGGAGAAAACCCAATGGAGCAAACCCAATGGAGCAAACCCAGTGGAGCAAACCCAGTGGAGCAAACCCAATGGAGCAAACCCAATGGAGCAAACCCAATGGTGGGAGTTCTGGAGGTTGGTCCATGGTTGAGTATCTTACACAGTTCTACATTTTGTCATCCTGCATTTCCTAAAAGGTAATGTTTTTTCTGGATCTATATTTGTATGCATCTTTGCGAAGCTCATGAAAAAAGGAGATTGGTGGACGGCACAATAGAACAACAGAAAATAGAAAGCAATAGAAAACGAGTCTGCAGATGAGCTTACCAGATGAGCAAACTAGCACCAATGTCCCAATTAAATAGCACAGATGTTAAACCCTACCCTCTCCTCTGAAAAGCCAACTGACCAATCAGAATCAAGATGCAAATAATTACTTTCTTATAATTATGTTTTTTTTTTCAGAATTCATGATTAAAAGTTAAGAATCACACTGCTAGTAGTGTTGATGTGCGCTGAGAGTGAAGAACTTTACAATCTATGAATTGAGACACTGGCTCTGTCATCAAGATCCTTTTTGGTGGATTTTTATTTTCTGTGTAAGAACCCATTTCTCGATTAATATTTCATTTAGAGATGGGGATAGGAGGATGCTCTTAATAATGAAAAACTGACACGTTATGTAAAACTTACAGAAATAACATCATTTGCTTCTGCCACAGAAAAATGGGGAAAAAAGGGAAAAAAAATATTAATCCCCAGCCAATCATCATAGTAAGTGGTACAAATAAATAAATAAATAACATAGAAAATTAATAAATTCATTAACAACAACAACAACAAAAAAAATAAAATCTGAAGGTAAACATAAATAAATAAAAATAAAAAAATACTATTTTGCAGTTATTGACTTTGGTTCTTCAAGGTTCTTTTTTATACATAAAAGAATAATTCATTTGGGTTGAATCTGGTTTTATTTAAAATAATATATATATATAAACGGCTGAGACCTTTTTGTTTTTTCAGGTTGAGCAGGAACATATCATGGTGTTATGAGGTTCTTCAGTGATGAAGATGTAGAATTTTTATTATTTCCTTTAATTCATGCTAAAACTAGTTGGCATCATACACAGCTTTATTATTCCTAGATTTTTTGTACATATTTAATGAGTTTTTGTTTGCTTACATCCGCTGTGGATAATCCTAAGTGTTTCTCCCAGCTTTTGTTCTTGCAGTCAGAGGCTCCTGGGTCCTGGCCCCAGCGACCAGTTGCCTTAGGGTTCGCTGCAAACCTTGGTGTAGATTTTCTTTAAAAATCAAACATATATTGATTTATGAGGGGAATTAAAACCATTCTGCATTAAAGGCTTTTGTGTAATGACATGGGATGAGCTCCTGAAGTTATATTTTATATTTTACTTACCTAAGTGTGACATGACCATAACATTTCAATGTCATAGATTATCAGTAGAATGTCATCCCACACCAGAAGGTTGTCCTGAGGTACCCATGAGCAAGGTACTTTCCCCATCACTGCTCGCTGTGTGCCGGATATGGCTTGACTGCAGCTCAGTGAGTGTGGTTTCAAAAGTAGAGACTTTCATGTGGTGACCAACCATCACTTTCACTTCATGTAAGTCAGATGCTATGATGTCAGTTGATGATGTCCCTTGATGCCTATTACCAGGAGATCAACATGACCAAGTGATACGAAAGATCTGTCTTAAACACTGGACAGCATGTAAGACTTTATCTTCGACCTAAAGCACTGGATGATCGATGATGTCATTGACTGAGCACAAATGATTGATCCTTAAGATCCGTTTCTCTTTTAGCCCTGATGGCCTACTTGTTAGGCTTGCCTATGTCCTTAGAAATCATGTTTTTTTTTTCTTATTTGATCCATTACTTAAAACTCACTTCGCGTTCTTTCACTTCTGTACCACATCTCCTCCTTCATTGTCTAGTTCTGATGCGCACACTTTCATTCATGCTTTTATCGTGTCTCGCATTGATTTCCCCCTCGTTAATCTTCCTCTCGGGTCCCTCCAAACGAGTCAATATATCCAGGTCCATGAAGATGGCCTGAGCAATCCTCCCTCATCCTTTTCCAGCTACATTGGTTACCACTTCTCACCATACTCCCCATCTTTGGCCGTCTGACACAAACCCCCCGAGCTCGTCTTTCCACCATTGGAGACGATTCCTTTCAGCGTCCCATTCGTGCCCAATTAACTCTCTTTCTGATTCACCTTAAAAACGGAACTAAGAGCATTTCCCTTCCACGTTTACTTCTTGTCCTCTGCCTCCTTCAGCACTTTCTTTCTTTATCTTTCCCTTTGCATGTTAAGTTTTGCATGGGTTTGAGAAAGGCACTAAGTAGGTGTTACTTATTACTATTTTGCAAGTCACCATCATTATGTTTAATCAATAGTAATTTCCAAGTCAGCCTTCATGGATGTTTTCTGAAGCTTTTCTAAATCTAGGTTGTGTGCTGATACTGGCTATCATTGGCAAATCCCCACCTACAGTGTGAGCCCGTTAGTCTGGGAGGCTAAAGTCTACGTGATGAAAAGGCAGCATGGTCTACAATGGAGAGAGAAGAGCTAATAATCTAACAAAAGCTTGCAAAGAAGAGAGGGTTTGGCAATAATGAGAGCATTGAAAGCACCAGTGGAGTGGAGATCAATAGGTTTGAGGAGATGGTCTAGCAGTGTTGCCTCTCCAAGGTGAAGGTAATTTACTTGCTTTTAATACGAAGTCTCCTCCATGTCACAGTTCACTGATCTACAGCTCATGAAACACTAACATCCTAAGGAGCCCTAGTAGCGCTTGGATTGTTCAACTCTATCTCTCTCTCTCACCCTCACACATTCTTTCAGCATAATGAGGGCTAAGTGAATGTTTCCTGCCTTTGTGAGGAACCTCTGTGGACCATGTAATAAACTACAGTAAGGATATAACAGCTAAAATGACCTCATCCCATTTGCATGCAATTAGCACATTGGTGGATGGGTTCCTGTGGATTGTTTGAGAAGGTTTTCAGTCCTTGTGAGGAAGCTGTGAGGAAAAGCAAAGCAAAGGAGAAATCATGAAAAATGGAGACCGCATTAGTGTTATTTTGGCTAACTGTGCTAATCAGCATGAGTCATTTCACATCATGGTCATTAATAAAAGGACATTTCTACATGTGTATGAATGTGCAAGCTGTAAGCATCATACTCAAGTACCACGGGCTACACATTGTACATCTGTTTACTATGACCTGCACAATTCAGTGCTTTCCAAATAACAAGGAACTTTGTCAAGGCTGTGAGGCTGCATGACTGAGTTTGACAGATCTTGCAAAAACTTTGAGAGTTTAAACGTTCAGAACATGGGGCCTGAACTAGAGTGGAAGGTTGAAGAAACATTCCCATTGGTCACCAGTAGACATTTTCATAGCTGCTTGTTCTAATTAGGGTCTGATTAGGGTCATGGGCGGTGCTGGAGCCAATCCCAGCTCACACAGGGCGAAAGACGGAGAAACACCCTAGACAGGTTGCCAGTCCATCACAGGACAGACACACAGACAAACGTACTCACACATGCGGCCAATTTAGCATCTCCAATCCACCTGACCTGCATGTCTTTAGATGGTGGGAGAAAACCGGAGCTCCCAGAGGACAGACGCACAGACACGGGAAGAACATGTCCACACAGAAAGGACCTGTACTGTCCCGCCTGGGAATGGAACCCAGGAACTTCTCACTGTTAGACGACAGCGCTTCCCACTATGGAGAAGAGTTCGAGCAAAGATCAAAGACCGGGAGCTCCGGTTTCCTCCCACCGTCCACGCTAAATTGCCCGTAGGTGTGAGTGTGTGTTTGTCTGTGTGTCTGCCCTGCAATGGATGGGTGATCTGGCCAGGGTGTTTCCCCACCTTTGCCCTTTGAGAGGTGGGATAGGCTCAGCAGTGCCCACAACTCATTATATATATTTTCATGTGAAAAAGCTAGCATGCTACAAATAATGTCTACATAGTTTTATAATGAAAACACTTAAATTCCGCTGCAAAAACATTTTGTGACAACGTATTCTAGAAAAAAAGTTCCATTAATCCGCTTGTTCCACTTTCCAAAAGTCATTAAATACCCCACTTTATCAGGAAAGGTCATTTAACTTGCAAACAAAATGGTGAACAACAAATATCTCTTATCCTCTTATCCAGAGCGACTTCCATTTCCTGATTACAGGGACCAGTTCAGGGTTAAGCTCAGGAACTCAGTGGTGGGATTCATACCTGGGACCTCTTTAACCATGGGTCCATAGGCAAGTACCCTACCACTAGACCACCACCCCCCTTCCAAACCATATGGACCTTAAAGAGGTCTGTGCTGTGGGGAGTGCATCGCCTTGTACTGATGTTACTAAATTCCTTTGGATTTTTGGAACATTTTGCTTTTCTTTGCAGACAGTGCTGACTATTCACAAGACAACACTTTGGTAGAGAATGTATTGGCTACTTTTTAAAACTGAAATTGTCTGAATCCGACTATAAGTGAGCCCAAGCGCTACAGGGCCAAGAAACCTGGAGGACAAAGCCTTGGCAGGGAACAAGATTTAGAAGGGAGACCCATCCTCATCCAGTCAACACAGAACAGAAAAAGAAAAAAGCCCTCAGATAATCTGGTCTTTTGCATCTCTATGTGACCTGTTAATCTTGAGTCTTTCCCTTGTATAGTACATCCTTCTGTGTCGATAAGCTGTCTGCCCTGGCCAGACCAGGGGCGGCTGTTGGAATTCAAGGCACGACGCCCTTTTTTAAGAAATGTGGAGAAATAGCTTTCCTCTGACAGCTCTCCAAGACACCCATCGATTTAACATTGATTCCCACTGCAAGGAGAGAGAGAGCGAGAGAGAGAGAGAGAGAGAGAGAGAGAGAGAGAGAGAGATAGAGAGAGAGAGAGAGAGAGAAGAGAGAGAGAAAAGAGAGAGAGAGAGAGAGAGAGAGAGAGAGAGAGAGAGAGAAAGAGAGAGAGAGAGAGAGAGAGAGAGAGAGAGAGAGAGAGAGAAAATAATCTGCTTTGAAAGTCATGAATGAATCTGTTCCTATTACATTGGCTCTTTTGCTCACAGCTCATTACAGTCCCTGTTCCTTCATTTTTGCTGCTCCCTCTGTGATCTCCCATCATGCACTGCTGCTTATTGCTTCTCCTACACTCTGCTAACACAAACGTCCACAAGCTCAATGAACAAGTGTATCTTGGCATGATCACTGATGTGAATTTCTTTATGCAGGGTGTAAGTGATGTACCAGGAGATGCTCATTTTGTATTGTTACAGTTTATGATGTCATTGCATTTGTTTGTACAAACAAACAAACAAACAAACAAACAAGTACTGGGGCAGCGATGGCTTGTGGGTTCGAATCCCAAACCAGTAGGTTGCCCTGAGGTACCCTTGAGCAAGGTACTGTCCCCATCACTGCTCCCCAGGTGCTTTCAACAGCTGCCCCCTGCTGCACGGTGTGTGTGGGTGAAAAGCAGAGATTGAATTTCGTTGTGTCTCACTGTGTGCTGCGCTGTGATTCATAATGACAAAAAATGGTCACTTTCACAAAAAAAAAGTGACTACAGTTTTGTTTACGTGCAGCAAGATATAAACGCTAACGCTGGCCACCTCTTCATTCTATTGTTCGTAACGTGTTGTCAAAGTTCATTCGAACAGACGTTTGTCTTTATGTTGGAAGCTTTCCCAAAAAACCCTCATTCTTGGATAGAAAACTGGATCTAAAACACTGTTTAAAAAAAAAAAGCAAGCGGTCACTTTCTGTCAGTACCAGTTGGAAAAGCAAGAAGGGAGGAATGAAAGAAAATGCAGCCTTTAATGTTTAATGATAAATAATTAAATAATGCAATATTTTTTGGCTCTATTAATCACCAAAAATGCACCTTACACATTTTAGATATTATCTTTATGTTCTAAAAAAATCTGACACTGCTGTGTACATTTATTTTAACACTATTTTGTACTATTTTATCAGGTGTGTTTTACATATGGAATTAGGTATATTTCAAATTGTGTTATAAATGTAACTGCAAATGACATGCTCTGCAATAAAAGTTCCTCAAATTTATATTTTGCTCAGTCTTGTCATCATGAGTTTCTAACCTAAAGAAAAAGTGTTTCGTAACTTGTTTGAGAAAGAATTTTGATGCCCAAGACCATTGCAGTTCATTTAAATGCAACACTTAAAACACGGCATGCAACGCCACAATCCTTCATAAAGCATTCATTGAAAATCGGTTATACCGAACTAAAATTAAAGAAGCAAAGCTGCAAATCTCATCAGCATCTAGAAACCGCACATTATGTAAAAGGAAAAGACATAATAATGTGATTTTATTATTTTATTATTTTATTAGGTGGCCTAGTGGTTGGGGACGAGGCCCCAGGATCAGAAGGTCATGGGTTTGAATCCCAGACCAGTAGGTTGCCCTGAGGTACCCTTGAGGTGTCATTTCATTGTGTTTCACTTTCATCTGGCTATATGTGCTGATTATCACTGAACTCAGTTCTAGATAAATATAATAAAACTTAAAGCATACATTTCATGTAAATACATTATAAACACTGTATTTTAATTTAGCAAAGCAATTATTCGATTTCTGACTTTTAAGAGGTAAATCGCCAACCAAGTGGATTTGACAGCAGCGTCTTATAGCATCCAATGTTCAAATTTGATTAACTTTTTATCTTGGTTCAACCCCCTTTTGTGAAATCTTATCTTTCATGACATGAACGTCCATCTATAACCACTGTCACATCCTTTGGTGGAACCTAAAACCACAGCGCCGATGGGGGCGCCAGTTGTTCAGCCTCAGAGGAGTGAAGGCACTAGGCTCGTCACATGGAAAGAACGAAAAGGAAAAGGAAATGATGAATGAATTTGGTCTGAGTTTAAAGAGGAAGCCTTTAGTAATTGAATTAGCCATGGAGATATTACTCATAAGTGCTGTAAGTCTTTGTAACTCTATTTTAATATTTGAGCAGCATAGCTAGAGGCCCTAACTTCTCCCTGCTCACATCTCTGGTACATTTACAAATATTTATTCAAAGATACGTGCATCATGGTGTTTAATAAGGGCTTGGAGGAAAAGTACCTGGAAGAAGTTAACAATCGATGTTGTGGGGAGAAATGAAAATCCTTAAAGCCCTTAAGATATTCATATTGAGTTCCTGATGTGTGTTTATACCTTTGCATTTGAAGCCAATTTCATGTAGTAGATGTTTCATCTGCCTGTCAAGTGGGATTCTGAAAAAGCTGTTTTAAAGAAAAACCAAAACCCCACATCAAGATAGAATTTAAACAACAGAATGCAGAACTTTATTTTTTTTTTTTTAAGTGCCCAACTCCTGTTATGGCACCTACACAAAACACCTACTATGTTTAAGTCTGTGCCATCATGATGATCTGGATCCTGAAGAAATCAGCAGAACCAAACAAGTCACACTTTACTGTAACATCTCTCCAGTGTTACAGACTGAATGTTGTTGAGATGTCCCAACGTCTTACATTTCAAATCTCAGTTTTAACCATTTTCTACTGAAAAAGTGGCAACATGTGTGCTAATGGTTTAAGAACATCTCTTCTGTCGTAGAGTTTATTTTCTTGTATTGTATCACTGGACCAGCTTTAGAGAGTGTTTGCAAAATCTTGACCTAATGATACATTTAATCAAAATAAGTTTACATTTATGGCCTTTTGAAGATGCTCTTCTCCAGAACGCCTTCCAATTCCTGATTACAGGGACAGTCCCTCTGGAGCAACTCGGGGTTAAGGGTCTTGCTCAGGAACCCAATGGTGGTATCGCTGGAGGTGGGATTCCATTCTGTGACCTCCTGGTCCATAGGCAAGCATCCTACCACTAGACCACCAATACCCCTATTATAAAGTAACATTGCAGATCATTTTGTATATCATTGAGTGCTGTTTCCATTGTTGACATTTGTAACAATGTAGTCCAGTGTGCTCCAATTTTATTTTGGGTCGAATGGTTGTTTTTAAGTCAACATTCTGTACAGATTGAGCAACATTTGCTAAGGAAATATACAATAATGGGCACTGCATCCTCAAAAATTTTAATAACATATAAAAGTTATAGTATTTTGAACAAATTCTTTGATCTTTAGATATTTTGCCAGTTTCATCTAGAAAGTTTGTAGAGAAAATGTTGCCATTTAACTGTATAAAACTATACAATACACAATTTTGAAAGCTCTAGAGGCAATATTATTAAAAAAATGTATGTTAAATTTAGGAGTCACTGAACCAAAGTGATCTTATGAATCAGCAGTGATTCTTGCTTGTGTTTTAATGGCCTTTAGCTAAAGAGGAGCTTAAAATACATTTCACAACAGTTGGTTGACATGAGCACCTGCTAAATGTCATTTTATTTGGTAGAATTAATTGGATTTGGCCTGGAATTCAATAAGTGGATTGATCCGAAACGGCAATGATCTGAAAGAGTTCGGTAAAACCAACAGGCCACTACTGATGTGCCACATTCGTGTCCTCCCCTTCTTCTCCCTTTGATGATTATGGTTTGAATCAGTCATCAGCCTGGCAGCCTCCTTAGGGTGGAACCCATCCCGTTCTGTCGGCTCGTGTGTCAACTGCTATCGAGCGGCAGGGAGAGCTGCCATGGCAGTGACCTGTGGAGCTGTTAGTCCCAGTGCCCCACGTCCGAGTGCCAGCCATGGCCTTAATTACACTTGATTACCTGCTGTCACCCCCTATGGACCGCTGGCTGGTCGGAGGGGGAGCCGCAGCATGATAGCACAATTAGTCTCACCAGGGAAAGCCCCATGGACCAGAAGCTGTTGCCAGCCAGTTGCGCCATCCTGTCATCTTTTTGACAATTGTCTCAAATTAACGTCAAGTAGGAGGGGGTGGAGGACTTTTGAGTTTCTAAGACACTTCAGTAATGACGAATACAGTGGAGCGGGTTGGATCTCGTTCCCCTCTAGAGATTAACCAGATCCCACTTTTCCATTGGCTAGAAGACTCCAGACGGTGCTTATTTAAGACTGCAGACAAATTCAACAAAGATTTCAGGGATGAAGTTTGGAGTGTATATTAAAGGATTAGTTAACGGAAACACCATCATTGCGTTTTCCCTTTACCCCTGAAACAACTGATCTGCCAAGACATGGTTGTCCTTCCGTGTTTAAACAAAGAACTTTAACAAAAAATTGTTTGTTGAATAATCATTTTAATATTCATCAGATTGGAGCTTTTATTGTGTCAAACTAACTTTGTTGGTAGAAAACCCCAATTATGTCATCTTAACAGCCAAATAAAGGATTTTTGGAGACTAGCAAAGAACACGAAGTGAGAAATAGTCTGACGTAATGCTTTATTTCTGCAACTACTTTTTCTGAGTTATGTCACATAAAAGATCCAGCGGCTAATGGAGTTCTGGGTCTCAAATGAATGAGCTGAAGTCCTGATTTTCTGTAGCATCTATCTGGTGTTATAAACTGAGGACTAATGAGACGAGTAGTCCCACGTTACATTTGAACAGCTTTCCAAACACAAAATTGTGACTTGATTTGTTGATGAGGTGTATATTGTTGTAGTATTGATCCACTCGTTTAACTGACGTTTTTAAACATTCGCAAACTGTTTTAGTAACTGGATATTGGATATCAGATCTTAAATGATTCACATGGCACACATCAGACCGCAACCACATGAACATACTGCAAACTTGAGCCTGCCGTGTAAAACCCCGCTGGGATAATGGCTGGGCCGAGGTACATGTTGGATGCAGTGTGCATTGCCCAACTTCAATACGAGCCTTTGCAATAATTACTTCTGATTACTGATATTGACTTCCCTGATAAGAGGATTTGTTTAGCGTGCTGCCGGCCTCAACTTCACAATCATTGGGGTTATTATTTTGTGTTTGCCTTATGGCCAGCCTTCATCCTATTCCGAGCGTTCTTATGACTTTTGTGAAAATTAATTGCAAACCCGTTTTTTCCGCTCTTCATTAATTGCTTTGATGATTTCAACAACAACCTCTTTCATGACTGTTCTTCTAACAAGTGGCGAGCAGCTGTTTGAAGTACAGATACAGTAAAAGATCTTGAGCTCGATTCTGTGGGTTCATTTGTGATGTCTACTTGTGGTTTGTGAAAAGCCAAAAACGTCTTTTGGACCATTAAACTTACCCTTCTAAGAAAAGTTGGCAACCACCATCTCAGTACAAAATCAAATAAATGACTGACACGGTGATATAATGAAGGTCAGATTAGCTAAATATTACATACCTGAATCTTAAATACACTTATAAGGCATTTATAATGCTTACCTCCCATCTCTGACAAACCTGTGGATGCAGAACATAAACTAACATTTTAGCATATTACCATGTAACAGTGACATTATTACTATGTAATTACACAACAATACTATGCACAATCAATGCAATAGCAACACTACTATATTGATCGCTGTGCTATAACATGTTATATGAGTATCTTTGACACAAAAATCTAAAGCCTGATTGCTTGATATTGAAAAAGTTGCGAACTTGTTGATACAGAACATAATCAGATGGTTATAACCTATAAAACGTATCATCAAAATCTATATAATAATGAAGTTATTACTATATAATTACATAATTATACTTGAACGCTGTGGCTTTATGACTTCAACTGCAAGCCTTATAGACACCCATCCATTGGGTGAAACCATACCCTCCTGTTTTGTGTAAGCAAATGATGAGAGACTGGGATTGTGTCTTTTGTCTTTGGCTTCTGGGGAAAGGTGTTGTCTTTCGCTCTGGGTCTTTGTGAAGGATAGAAGAAGACTGTGTGAATGTGTGGACTGTTGAGTAGGTTTTTTCAGCTCGTATCCTCTCCTCTGTTTGGTGCTCCAGTTGGCGCTGTGGGACAGGACTGCTCCTGTCACTCACCCAAAGCCTGGTGAGCCTTTGGGCTACAAACCCCCCCTCATTCATGGACAGCTGCTGCAGTCAGTCAGGCTCCGAGACCAAGCTGCTGCGACACTGTCCAACAACCGGGTCAAGTGTCAAAAAGCAAGGCTGAAATAGCAAAGCATGCTGTTGCTTTGCTGCACCCGGCGTCTCTCTGGTCACCTGTAACTGAACGCGTAGAAATAAATTCTCAATTTTCAAATCAGTCAGCCGTTTGCATCTGCAGCTTCAAGGAGCCAACACAGTGATCTGCAGGATTACAGGAGTGCCCAAGCAAGTCTATTACTAACTCAACATGGTTTGAGGCAAGTGTGTGATGATTTAGTCACCCGCTTTGCAAGATGCAAATGAGCTTGCATCGCTGATTAGCTTTGCAGTTGCAAAACTAAAGCAAACATCAGACACTGTGTCTCTAACACTTTATTTTAGGGAAGGCATAATGACAAATGCTAATTTGTTCAATCTCAACTTAGACACCTTGATTTCTATGCATTAAACACCATGAATTATTCATTTTGGCCCGTAACTGCACTTAATTCGATGTGAAAACGGCACAAGCTTGTATTTACCCATAAAAAGGTGCAGTCTGTTTGAATAAAAATCAATTAGTCACTGAATTTCACATTTTTGCATATAATAACATTGTAATAAATGCGTAATAAGTGGTTATTACACTTGAAATTCTAATAATTGTATGTTCTTGGCCACTAAAATGCAATGAAATGGTCTCAGCTTCACAATATCAGATGAACTTGGACTTGTTTAGCTCATTTTATCTCATTTATTTACTAATGCTAAACACTGCTTGAGTTTACAAGTGGTTATTAGCTATGAATTCAGTACCACCAGGATTGACAGTGCACATCTAATTCTGCTTTTATTAGTGATTTTCACCTGATACTAATTCAGATCATAACTAATTCATCTCAATGTGTCAAATAAATCAGGGATCTTTTTAAACGAGACCTTGATCATGTGTTTCTTAAAAAAATGTCAGGGTGCACATTTCTCGTCCAGTTCTCCCTTGAATAGAGTCCGTCAAGCTCCAGGAACACCCCTCTAGATGAATGCCTGGTTGCACACAGCGCTCGGCTGTCAAACATGAACACCTGTAACACTTCCTTTTCCGAATGCTTTTGAAAAAACATGTCATTACACATCTCAAGTCATGGGTCACATGGAGGCCTTGTGGCTCTTTGGGGTCTATTTTAAGCCTGGGCCTGAAATAACAGTCATTACCAGGAGGTGGGTCGTGTACTGTGAACTCAAGCCTAGGAGCTCAAGTGAACCCTTACTTAAACTATTATATTTATATAGCAAAATACCCATTCAGTGTGTTATGTGTAATTTATGTTAAGAATACGTTAAGATTCTCAAAAAGGATTTAACTCATTTAGCTGGAGGAAAGATTCTCATTGGACAAGAAATGTCACAATGTTCAGTTGCACCCCAGCAATAGGGGACTTATAGATGTTGTGCTTTGCTATTCTTTTCAGTGTGCATGGAAGTGAATGAGGCCTTGATTTTGAATTTTTTTTTTCAGCAGTATTTGATGCAAAGCCTCCATTCATAAATGTGTTTCCTGGCCATTTATCAGGGTCATCTGTATTCGGGACGCCTGCAGTACGCTGGGACCGCCAGCTTTTATGCATGTGTCACAACCAGCGCGCACACACATCCGCACCGTCGTTCCCCAAACGCTGCTGCGATCAGCAAGACGGCCCTTTAATGATTCATGTTTAGAGCGGCAGGACATACACGTTTACATCTCGGCAAGTGTTGAGCGTTGAGTGCTGGTCTTACCACGTTCTGGATGTTGTTGTAAAAGCAGCGTGTGACCTTTTAATGTTCAAACCAGATCCGACGGGGCCACGATGAAAAAAATGGGCACCCAGAAAATATAGTGCAGTTCATATGGTTTGTGACCGCTGCGATAATCTTTCCTCTGTTGCTTTGCCACCACATGAACCCAGTACAACTGGGTTGAGTTTTAAGCACTCAGTACAACACGGCGCTTACTGCTCTTTAGTGACTTGTGCACTGGGATCAAGGCAGGTGTTAACATTTTATGGCACTGTTGGGTCTGCACAGCGAATAAACAGAGGGAGTCCGTGACCAACAGTGTTTGCTCTGTGTGTACGTGTGTGTGTGTGTGTGTGTGTGTGCGTGTGTGTGTGTATAGGTGTGTGTGTGTGTGTGTGTGTGTGTGTGTGTGTGTGTGTGTGGTCAATTTACTTCGCTTTTTGTGGAGATCAGATACTGCAAGAAAGCACAAGGCTAAATAAATAAATAAAATAAATAAGAACACTAATAAAAATGAGCAACAACAACAAAACAACAACATTAGTATTAATATCATTACTATTCTATTATTATTATCGTTATTATTATTACTAATGATATTGATAATAATAATGATAACATCAATAACAACAACAACAACAACAATAATAATAATAATATACACATTAAGTGTAATATTATCTGTTCATTCTGTGGTCCTTTCATAAGAAATCTGGCCTCCTGCCACCTCTTATTTCCCTCCTATCTTTACTGTAATATCTCTTATTAAAAGCCACTTAGAGCAAATAAATTCATTTTGCTTTATGCAGTTTCCATGGGACCTAGCAGGGAAATTACATGCTGCTCTTTTTAATTCAGCTGAAATGTTTATCATTGGCTTTAATTTGTGTCATTACTATCGTCAATATTGCGCCGATGGCAACACACCAGCTTCAACATGCACTAAACAATAAAGGACTAAAGCTGCCTGGAGCATCACTCAGCTGCAAGAAGTCTTTGACTCTGACGCTGGGACAGAGCTGTTTGATTGGCTGGGCTAAAGTTTTGGTCCAATCTAACTTTTTTCCAGGGCCTTAATGTGTACCCTGTTCCGTGTGCTGAATGTGACCGCTGTATTTTTTTATCTTATTGATAATTTACTGTTATCTGCAGTACTGTGCAAAAGTTTTAGGCAGGTGTGGGAAAAAATGCTGTAAACAAAGAACGCTTTCAGAAATGGAAGTGTTCATCATTTATTTTCATCAGTCAACAAAATGCAGTGAATGAACAAAAGAGAATCTAAATCAAATCAATATTTGGTGTGACCACCCTCTGCCTTCAAAACAGCATCAGTTCTTCTAGGTACACTTCTTGGAGAACTGACCACAGATCTTCTGTGGATGTAGCTTCCTCACATCCTTCTGTCTCTTCATGTGATCCAGACACTCTGGATGATGTTGAGATCAGGGCTCTGTGGGGGCCAAAAAAGGTAAGTAAAAAAGGTAGTAACACCAAATATTGATCTGATTTAGATTTTTCTTTTGTTCGCTCACTTTGCATTTTTGATCAAAATAGACAAGAACGTTGTCCCTAAAGTACTGTTCATCCAAAATACATTAAAACCTCAACAAAAGTCTGGATATTTGGAGGAAAATATGGTGAAATGAGCGGCGGCTCATTGCCTCACATAGGATGCCTGTATGAATAATATTCTACACATTTCCCTTTGTCATCAGTCAGATAAAAATACATTTACAAAAGTGGCATAGAGTGTATTTTCCATGTGTTTTTTATTAGTCTGTATCAAAAAGCATTTTTGTGGCCAATTTATTTGAAAAGGTCAACGTGATGAGTATAAAACAATCATCTATAAGTAACTGCCATTTCTGAATATATATATTTTTTAGTTGTAGTTTCTTAAAAACAGGCATTTTATAATAATAATAATAATAATAATAATCTCTTTTATTCAATGACAAAGTATTGTACCATTTAATTTGGACATTGATAAAGATGCTATAATCCTAAGAAAGTGCTGTGGAAATAAAGTTGCCTTGTTTCTCTGATGTTTACTGGGTTCAGTTCTGGACTGTTGGTTCCCAGTACAGTGTATGTGGCTCACATTGCTGGCCAGACAGTGCAGTAACTGTTGGACAGCTTGTGTGTTTTTGGCTTGTTTGGGATCTGATATGCATTGCTTTGTGAAGGCAGAAAGCCATTACTGGCTAAACAGAAGGAAAATGAAGAGCGCTCTCTGTACGTCCCGTGCACCCACATGCCGGCTGCGGTCACGCATTCTGTTATTTTAAACAAATTCCCTCGTTACGCCTCATCTGCGTTGTAAATTGGGTGGGCTGTTCCGAATTCTGCACTGCTGCTTCTCAGGATATCGTTATTAATTGTTGTCCCCTCCCGCCTTCGTTCATGTTTTCCTATTTGCTCTCCGTGGAGACCAAATCAGCAGAATCAAGGGTTTCAGGTTGGACCTTTTGTTTGTACTTTTGGTAATTAGGAATGATTGAAGCTTTGCTAGCAAGCTGCCACTCTTTTGGCAAATCAACAATGATTTCGCTGATCTAAACCCACATGGAGACCCTCAGGAGCAAAGGCTTTACCTTCATTAGCTTAAAGCAAGGTAATTCTGCAGGCCTAAGGAGACGATTAATGCTATTCGCTGTTGGTTTCATATCTAATTAACATGCAGAGACCGTGTCTGTGGCCCTGAGCATCCGCAGGTGGGAGACCATCAAATATTCTCCAACAAACCCAAATTAGTATGAGCCTACCAACTCATTTGTGAACTTTAACGTCAGGTTACTGAAAACTCGCCGCCACTTAATGCACTAATGTCAAACTCACTTGAGGGAAGTTGTATAATCTCAGCTTTGGGGCAAGCCAACGCGTGTGCTTGGGATTGATAAATAGACACTGGCCTATTTTTGACTGTAGCGGTTTCGGGTGCTCTCTGGGGGGATGCATTGGGCTGAGCGAATCCTCACGACTCACTCGCTGCATACGAATACAAGAGAGCTGTGGAGGAACTTGCGTCGGGCTTCTGCTTTTTGCTCTAACTGGCAATTATTCTTCCACACTCCTGACACCACCGTACGTTGCCCAGGCTATCAATTTAAATTCGCGGAGAGCAATTAAAATATATTGCATTTGAAATTAGAAACTCAGGTGCATCTGCATTCCACCCGCTTTGTGATTTATTGTTTGTTTTGATGAAGTTCTTGCTCACTAAGATGAGTTTGAAATATTACAAAGAGGCAGGGGAACAGAAAGCCCGAAGTCCAGCTGGAGCTTTATTTCCAAAGAGGGCCGGTGGAGTCACCATCGTGCCTTTGAGTAAAGCAGACACTCTACCTGCTGCAGCCAGCCTGACATCCCTGAAAAAGAAGAGATAAGTTGCCAGATATTGTGAACAGTGTCAGATACAACTGATGTGCTTTACAGGGAGAAGCTCCCGGGCACAAGTCCCAGTTGGGACGGCCTGGATCATCGCTGTGTGGAGGTTGCATGTTTTCTCTGTATTTATGTTTTAGAGTTCCTCTGGCTGATCTGGTTTTCATATAGTCCAAAGAAATACACGTCTGATGGATGGGAGATGCTAAATTGCCTCTGTCCTTAAACCCAATGAGCACCGGATTGGGCTCCATCATCCATCATGCATGTTGACTCAACTAAAGTATGGATGTATCTCCAAAACGGTGACTTAACAGGAAAAGGAAGAAAAAAAACAAAAACAGTGTAATATATTATTCTAAGTACTGTTGGGAAATCTTTATTTGTTCATTCATTTCTTTAATAAACAAAAGATTAACACATAGAATAAAATAAAAATGGTGAGAATTAAATAAAAATTACATTTTGTATTTTGCTAATGATGTCCCCGGGTCCTGTTTTTTTAAAACTCGGGATACAGTGCTTGCAGTGCTGTTATTTGAACCTATTTTTAGGATTCATTATTGATTAAGTAACAAAGTCATCTCCAAACGTATTTAGCCTGGTCCATTTTTTGAGCGCCGATTGTTGGAATAAAAATGATTCAGTGATGGCGTGAGTTATATTATAGACCCCAAAGCTATTTATTCTCCCGGTCCTAAATGAGCCGCTTGGAAAGACATTTTAAACAGTCGACCCAGGACTGTGAGTGTTTTCCCAGGTTCTCATTAGCCATTTGCAGTCACAGCCTGTGCACAAGGCCACTGTGAAGCTGTAAACAATAATACATAAATCATAATACATAAATATATAATTGAAATTTTAGGTATGGTCCAGAATCCTGTGTGGTCATCATGAAGAATCGGAGAATACCCTGGAGAACCCAAGCAACGACATGGTAAACTAGAGTCGACTTTTATAGCGAATGACCAAAGAATCCTTTCAATTGTGAAGAAAAAACCCTGGAACCAGATCAAAAACACTCTCCAGAGGGAAGGCTGAGTCATGTCAAAGACCGCCATATGCTGAAAGCTACACTTGCAGACCCTCGGGGGATACAACATATGATGCAAACCGCTGGTAAGGCCTGCCGCAGTTGTTCAAAAGTTCCTAAAGGGGCTTCTATAGTTTGGAACAAATCCTTAAAGACAGACAAGTAAACTGGACAAGAGTGATGGACAACAAAAGACAGTGGAAAAAAGAGACAGACAGTGTGTTTCAACCCTGGTCCACTACACCTGCTTCAGCACGTCTGATTCCCAGGTGTCTCAGATCACTGTGATCTTATATATTATATAGGTTGGAGAAGTGTCACAGAATGCTGATGCTGATGTCATTAAGTCTCACTCATTTTCTGAGCCGCTTGTCCTAATTAGGGTCAAAGGAGGTGCTGGAAATCTATCCCTGCTCTCACAGGGTGAAAGGTGGGAGCACACACCGGACAGGTCACCACTCTAGGGAGACACACAGATGTCTTACCTAGGGGACAGTTTAGCATCTCCAATCAACCTGATGTGCACAGGTTTGGACAGTGGGAGGAGACTGGAGCTCCCAGAGGGATCTCAGATGGGGATCAAACCCGAGGGGTGACTACATACCTGCTGCTGGATGGTTAACTCTGGATCTGAAACTTGACTCCAGCTCATCCCATTGATGAGCTCCATCACTCCAGAGAACACAGCCCAATGCTTGGGGGCTTCACATGCCTCTAGGCGAAGCTTGGCATGATCTCAGACTCAAGAACATTTGTTCCAGAGCATCCCATTCTGTTTTCAGTGCTTTTCAATGAAGATTATACAAGCAGTACTTTGGTTTTTACACTTTTCTCCGCACTCTTAGACTCCTGCCAGTGTTACGGATTACAGATTACCTCATTTTCCTGGCAGAAACTATCAGTCTGTGAACGACACCATGTGCAGGTATATCTTCCTTTGACTGTCTTCAATACTTCTGATGATCAGCATCCACAGTCCAGACAAACTGCATAAATAGTCTTAGCATATCTTTCCCAGTCTCTTAGCCATCTCTGTATCCTCACACTGTGTCATTCAAGCTCCAATCATGCCATCAAAGCAGTGGCAGTGATACAAATCTTGAAAGGCGAAAAGCTGGGGCCATTAATAAGGATGAAGCATGGCTCCAGCATTGAAGTGCTACTGCTGTTGTGACTGCCGCTGGCGTGCTCTGCATGGAAGTGTGGCAGGGCAACTCCATCAAAGGCGGACCCCCTGCACTGCAGATGAATGTTTCTCTTCCTGAGGTTTGTATGCCCAACACGTGAGCAGGTGACAGCGCTCTGTATGGCTGTGTGGAGGTCAGCCGGAAGTAAGGAAACATGGGTTAATTCCTGCTTTAGTCCAAGCAGCTGACACTTATTGAGAGGAGAATATATATATATATATATATATATATATATATATATATATATATATATATATATATATATATATATATATATACACACACACACATACACACATACACACACACAGATATATACATACATACACACACACACCCACACACACAAAAAATTGTTAGTAAGTAGGGAGAAGTACAAGAGATCTATTCATGTTTGTTGTACCTTTTTAACACCACCCTTATAGCCATAATTATAATTTTAAATAATAGCTTTACACACTTCCACTTTAAAAATTTTACTTTTTTTGATAAAAAAAAAAAAAAAAGAAAAAAAAAGAAAAAATATGAACAAATATGAACAGATCTTGTGAACTTCTCCCTACTTACTAACTTCTCCTTTTAGAAATATCTCCCTGGGTGCAGTAAATGGAGAACTTACTTCATTTCCCATTACTGCAAATGCATTTAGCTGTCAGTGACAATATCTGTTGGATTACTGTTTCTGAGCAATCCTATTTCTTGAAAATAAACCTAGAGTTCATACTTTTGGACATGTTGGACTTAAGTTTGCAGAAAACTGTACATGTTTCAAATCATTTTTGCTCACCTCGTCAATGAGCTTGCGAGCATTGGCTGTGGTATAGTCGCCAGCAAAGAACACAAACAAGCAGGACTCCTCACTCTCCTTACGCCTCCCTCCTTTGGTCAAGGGCACAATACTCCGGCTTGCATCAGCAGATACACGTACAGATTTAAACTCCGACTCTGAATCAGGAAGAGGCACATACTCCAACACCGCGGCATCCTCCGGCAGTAGACTCCAATTGGTTTCTCCTGAGACGGGCGTGAAGTCATGTATGTTGCTCCAGTTGTTGTTGAAGATGCTAAGACCGGCATCCTTGAAGTGGAAGGCCAGATCAGGATAATAGTACTGGAAGCAGCCAAACTTCATGCTGGTGGACGACTCAATAATTGGCTGAGTGGCACAACACAAAAACACCTCCATTTTCTTGCAGTCCCTTGTCCGGAACTGCTGGCAGGCCACCACACACTTAATATCTTTGCAGTCTCTGAAGAAAATGCTTCCTTTGACTGGTCCGAGCACTATGCGACAGTTTACGCAGTCGTCAATGGTGACTGTTGCTGAATGGTCAAAGACATAGATGTTGCAGTTCTCACAGTCTTGAATAACAAACTGCTGCCCGTTCAGTTTCCCAGGCATTCGTCCCACTGTAGCATCCTTGATACCAGTCAGCATGAAGTCCTTGGGATCAACCTGCATGATAGGACAGTTACAACTGTTTGTTATATCACTTTCATTTATTTACAAAAACAGGGGTCACTAATCTTGACCTCAAAAGGCCAAAACAGGTACAGGTTTTCATTTCAACCAAGCAGGCTCGGCTCATCTAACTTGTTTGAGAACAACCGATTCAACAAGAGGATTTAGGTGAATGTCTGCTTGATTTGAGTGAAAACCTGTCCTCATCCTTAACATGTGTGTTTGTGCTGGGATGGGGCACCAAAAGCCTCACTTGCAAGTTGGCCTGTATAAAGAAAAGTGTATAAAAAATGCAATATCAAACTGTGCAGGGCTCTTAAAAATGGGCTTGAATATTTACACAACTCTGAATAAGAGTGTAACTATAATGAGAGCTTTATTTCCCTCATTGCCTTGAGGTACCATTGAGCAAGGTACCGTCCCCACCACTGCTCCCTGGGCACTTTCAATAGCTGCCCCTGCTGCGCGTGTGTGTACGGGTTAAATGCAGAGGGTGAATTTCGTCGGGTCTCACTGTGCGCTGGGCTGTTCAACGATGACAAGAACGGTCACTTCTGGGTAAAGAATCTTAAAGGGCCTCCTCTTCTCCCTGGACTACACACAGCGCCGGCCAGCCCAGCTGTAGAGGAAGAGGACCTCCATGGTAGGGCAAACATCAAGACATCTTACATCCAGAAAATTTCACCATATCTCTCAGAATATTTCTTTCTTCTGACATCAGTTCAGTTTGAATGGAGCAGAATCAGTCGTGGCGCACTGTGAATACGACCTTTCACATCGACATCTCGCACACTCAGCCCACTTCAACTGCACTAACTGCCCTCTTCTGATACATAAACACGCCGCGTCCTTTAATTGCCGACGACGGGACGATGCGCTCCGAACAGAGTATCGTGATAGAACTTATCGCGATAACCAGAAATCTCGCCGTATCGCCAAGCCGTGGCCTCGCTGCTGGCCGTGTCCTAATCCGCTCTCTGCTGCCTGGAGAGCTGCCACCTGAGGCTCCTCGTTCCCTATAAGCCGATAAGGCGCTCAGTCTACACGCCACGGCGAAAAAGTGAGCGAACACGGACAGTTTCGTTGAAACATTAGGCGAAGCTGTCCAAACCTCCA